>JACXGM010013840.1:0-13757 GCA_016801145.1 Umbra pygmaea | reverse complement strand
GGTGCCGCATTCCCCAGGTCAAGCCACTTTCGAACCAGAAACAGAGGCAGAAGCGCCTGACCTGGGCTACAGAGAAGCAGCACAACAAAACAACAACAAATTTTCCATGTCATTCCGAAATCCAGGTGCCAGAGTCTGGAGGAAGACTGGGGAGAAGGAAATGCCAAAATGCCTGAAGTTAAGTGTCAAGTACCCACAGTCAGTGATGATCTGGGGTGCCATGTAAGCTGCTGGTGTTGGTCCACTGTGTTTTATCAAGGGCAGGGTCAATGCAGCTAGCTATCAGGAGATTTTGGAGCATTTCATGCTTCTATCTGCTGAAAAGCTTCATGGAGATGTATGGCTTCATGGAGAAGGTTTTCATGAGCTGTATGCCAAAAACCATCAGTATTAAAACAATAAATGACCTGATATATTTCAGTTGGTGTGCAATGAATCTAAAATATATGAAAGTTAAATTTTTATCATTACATTTTGAGAAGGACCTGTATGTGCAAGTGAAGTATTCAATTTTGGCCTAGGCGGCTTCACTTACGAATACACTTTGCTCCCTAGAAGCCCTATTTTAACGATCTGAAACCCTAGTATCAAACGCGAAACGCAAGTTACATTGTGGGAGGGTCCCGGGCGCTGTTGCTATTTTACCGGCGGGATAAATGATTCTTGCGCCCGACGCAAATCTAAAATGGGTAGGTTTGAAGTAGCTTCATTAGTCATAGGTGTGGTTTGAGCGTAACGTGCAATAAACCAATCAGAGCATCATCTCACATTCCCTTTAAGAGCAGGCGCGCTTGTTCCATGGCGGATTGCTATTATAACGGTGATTTGCAATTGATTTTTCTTTTTCCAAAATGTAAATATAGAAATGTCACTAGACATAGCCTACTTTCCGATGTTTTGGACTCACTCTCACTGAATCACGAGGTTATGAATGCATGGTAATATTTTTGAAATGTAGTCTAACATTAGACAGAGATTACTCTTCTGTCAAATAAGCTTTCCTCTCCCGTTCTGCATTTCTGGGCATTTAAGTTAAGTGCCAACGGCACATGTATTTCAACATCACGACTCCTGAAGTCCTCTAATATTTACTAATTAATGTCATCAACACACCCATGATTCATGGAAATGTTGCGTAAAATACAACAAGCAACAAAGAATGCTGTGACTTGAGTAGTGTAGTACCTGTTCTATCCAAACACCTGACACGTATTTTCAGTGTGCCAAATGTTTGTTCAATTAGGCTACACGCGTATTTGTGTACTGCGTGTTTGTGTGTGTTTTTGATTAAACAGCATTTTACGCACTTGCTGGCATCATAAATTGTGTCAACATTAACCATGTCTTTAACGGATAGCCGTTGTCCCCTTCACAGCCACCCATCCAAGGGGGATTCCCCGCAAAGATGGCAGACTTTGCCATAAATGCGTCATGGCTTGAGCCAGGGTAATTCATGGGCGATTTTACTATTAGCATCGCAAATCACTTGTATGTTGATTGCATGGGTTCCCTTGCGGTTGACGTACAGTGCAAATAATAATTCTGAATAATTTGGGTGTAATGTCTACACTAGATACGAAGGGGAGAGCGGGGTAATGTGAGACATCGGGTAATGTGAGACACCCCCTATATCTAGGCAACGGAACACATTTATGATCATGTGACCATTACATTTTCAAGTCCCTCCCATTTACCCTTGGTCATGAAGGAGAGAACCTCATGATGCTGTGTTAAGCATGTTAATTTCACAAAAATATATTTTTGTGTGTAAAAGAAGAACAACTTATATCCTACATGTTGTATGAAGATTAGCCTGAATTTGTAAGAGAGATTGTTTTTTCTAAAATGTGTAGGGTGGGGTAAAGTGAGACAAATGCTGTGGGGTAAAGTGAGACATGAGGCACAAGTTAAGTTTAGTCTTAAACATATTTTAATGTAATAATAAATTACATATATTTTATTTTTAATGTCATAAACATTGTAGAAAAGCCATCATGCCAAGGCAATACACCAGGAAGACAACCTGGGACAAAACACCCCTTGAGGAGATGGAGAGTGCAGCCGCTGAGGTCCAGGAAGGAAATAATTCTTTAAGAGCAGCTGCAAGGGATAGAAATATTGACAAGTCAAGTCTCCTAAGATTCATAAAGAAAAAAGATAAAGGGAAAGTAAAATCAGTAGCATGGGGTGCAGTAGCTGAGGCAAAGAGAATATTTATTTACAGATGAGATGGAGGAGGAGCTTCCCAAACCCTTGAAACAACTAGCTGAACAGTTCCATGGCCTTCCTCCAGTTAAAGGTTGAGTGTGTAGTATTTCTAAGGATCTATTGACAGAAATGCAATATAAGATGCATAACTATGTTTTCAGTGGTTGTAAAGACCTTACATAATGAACCATTACCTTAGAATGAGCCATTTATATCTACATAACCGTGGTTACCCCCACGGTCGCAGTATTTTGTTGTCATGATTCTACTGTTGCCCTCAGCGAACAAACAGCGCTACAGAGCGCATTTCGTCACTACCTTGAAAGAGAAGCAGTAGAAGAAGAAGAAGAAGCAGCAGCAGAAGAAGAAGTTGTATGTTTCTAAGTATTAGGTAATAGTAGAAGCTCTCCTTTATTAGAAGTGGAATTTTGGACAATTGTAGGACCATAGCTATTATCTAGCACAAGAACCAACGGAGGGTGAATCTGCTTTGAAGAAGCGAAAGCATGATGAAAACATCAGTGTGGCTTTTTCCAGATTGAAGGGGCTAATGATGGAAAAATGTTTTCAAAGCAATGCCAAAGTTGCCTGTTTTCTGCTGGACAGGTAAGGTATTCCAACTTTAGCAATGCAAATGCAAACTGTTGTTTGACAAAGTTAGCATTGGCTAGAAGCTAACCATTGATACCATGAGAAGTGACTTTTCCCATGTCAGTGGTGTAAAATATATAGTTGGATTATTGCATGTAACATAGTTCTTCTCCCTCGCTTTGTTATGGCTTTGCTATGTTGGGGAAAATGTGCTGGTTATTTTCATAAGACAATCAGCTGATTAGTACTATTTACTGCAAAACAGAACGTTATCCTACAGCATAACAGCTCATATTAGCCAGCTAAACTTTTAGTACCGTATTTTTTACAGTCTCTGCGTGAGTCACTTACTGATCCTTAACATCCTTAGCAGTTGTATTTCAGAGTTGAACTTCAGAAATACTTGTGAAAAAGTAGCTTGTAGCTTGCGTGGACGCTACCGCACTACTTGATAAATAAAATAGCTTCACTACTATAAAGCTATTTGATTCAGAAAACAGTAACGCTACGACCACGCTACTGAGAAATGTAATTAAACTAGTAACGCGCAACTTGTAGTGACGCTACTGCCCATCACTGGAAATAAGCTAGGTAAAGTGAATAAAACACTAACACAATGATGAACAAGAAAAATATCTCTATATGAAGAAACCTCATTGCTTGACTTGGTACTCTGCTGTCTCAGATGACAACATATTGTATCCTACGTCGGCCACCGTAGATTATCATTTTAGTTTGCAAAGGGAGGGGTAGGCGGTGAGTGACTGGCTGTTTGTAGTTTGCAAAGCATATCACTAGATGCCACTAAATCTTACACACTGAACCTTTAAGTGCCGTCAACTGGCATTTGAAAATGCAGAGAAAATCAACATCCTTGTCCCTGCCAATTGGACAAGGACACAATGTGCAGGTAGGCTAGGGTGTGCAAGAGATCACATGATTCTGTAGGTTAACTAAGGCCAACTGATGTTACCACAAAGCTAAATCTTCTAGCTAATAATTAATTGTCTACTCTAGGTGAAGATTGGTTTGGCAACTTCCTAGCACGTCGCCATCTCTCTGTCCGAACTCCAGAGGCAACATCCTCAGCTGGTTCACTTTACCCCCTTGATTTATCTGGTCTGTCTCAGCTTACCCCTAAACTGGGGTAAAGTGAGACACAAGACCACTTTTTTAAAAACAACCATATTTTCACTGCCCTTCTTCCTGAATACAGTCTGATAATTGCCATTTCTAGGAAATATCCTGAATTAAAGAGAAATGTGTACATTTGACTAATATATCATTTTAGCTCGCTTAGAGGGGAGCAAATGTAAAAAATGTATCACTTTACCCCACTCTCTTCTATGCTTATTTTTAACATCTTCCGACACCACCTGACTTTAAACCAGGTTTTTCCTGGTCAGTGGCGGAATTGTTTTCGAGAACTGCAAGATAGCACCAGGGAACGTTTGCGCCGGAACACGCCTCTTCTTGTCGCTGAACCGCCCAACGAACGGGAATTCATTCCCTAATTTGCCAATGCTGTGGAGGAAAAAGTCCCAAATGCGTCGGGTGCAAGATAGAAATGATACATGCGTCTGTGTAAAAAGTAAATTGCGCCGGGTGTAAGATAAGGCCCTAGGTGTTTCTGCCAGTGTGCCTACAGTACAGCACCAGGCAAACCAATTGTTTATTCGGCAGGCACTGTATATTTTTTATGTTTAAATACATTTTGCGACATATTTTGTTGTGTTTAATATTAAAGGTAGAGCATTAAATTGGAACGTTGGTGATTCTTACTGTACTCCAGAAAAACTGGTCGACACCCACAATATGATTGACTTGATAAACAAATGGGATGAAATAGCATGAAAGGATGGCCATCAGACAATAATCTATTATCATACAACACCACCCAGGACTTTACATGTGTTTTGATAAAACATGAATTATCATGGATGAGTTACAGGTTTCATCATTAGGACACTAAATTAATGTGTAATGAGAATGTGACTTTTTATTCTGACTAATTAATTATAAATGTCTAATTTCCAACCAAAGATGACTTTGCAACATTGTTAATGATGATGCTAGATTGTTTGTCTCCAGGTAGGCTAGCTAAACTACCAAACATTCACCTAACCTGAAATATGTTTTCAAATGCGTTAAATTCGGCATATATACACTGAACAAAAACACTTTTGTATTTGATCCCATTTATCATGAGCTGAACTCAAAGATCTAAGACTTTTTCTATGTACACAAAATACCTATTTCTCTCAAATATTGTTCACAGATCTGTCTAAATCTGTGTTAGTGAGCACTTATCTTTGCCAAGATAATCTTTCCAACTCACAGGTGTGGCATATCAAGATGCTGATTAGACAGCATTATTATTGCACAGGTGTGCATTAGGCTGGCCACAATAAAAGGCCACTCTAAAATGTGCAGTTCTATCACACAACACAATGCCACAGATGTCACAAGTTTTGAGAGACCAAAACAGACAACTCTGATGCAGTGATTTAAAGCCACAACAGGTGGATTCAACACCACAGCCAGCTCCGCAGCCTAAGGAATCACAAACTATTTAGTAGGCTGCGGAGCTGGCCGTGGTGCTAAATCCACCTGTTGTGGCTTTATATCACTGTGATGGATTATCTCTGCAAAGGAGAAGTGCTCACTAACACAGATTTAGACAGATTTGTGAACAATATTTGAGAGAAATCTGTCTTTTGTGTACATAGAAAGTCTTCGACCTTTGAGTTTAGTTCATGATAAATGGGGGCAAAAACAAAAGTGTTGCATTTATATTTTTGTTCAGTGTACAGTGGGGCAAAAAATTATTTAGTCAGCCACCAATTGTGCAAGTTCTCCCACTTAAAAAGATGAGAGAGGCCTGAAATTTTTATCATAGATACATTTCAACTATGAGAGACAAAATGAGAAAAAAATCCAGAAAATCACATTGTAGGATTTTTTATTAATTTATTGGTAAATTATGGTGGAAAATAAATATTTGGTCACCTACAAACAAGCACGATTTCTGGCTCTCACACACCTGTAACTTCTTCTTTAAGAGGCTCCTCTGTCCTTCACTCGTTATCTGTATTAATGGAACCTGTTTAAACACCTGCCCACAACCTCAAACAGTCATACTCCGAACTCCACTATGGCCAAGACCAAAGAGCTGTCAAAGGACACCAGAAACAGAATTGTAGACCTGCACCAGGCTGGGAAGACTGAATCTGCAATTGGTAAGCAGCTTGGTGTGAAGAAATCAACTGTGGGAGCAATAGGCTACATGCACAGCTCCACTACTTCCTGAACTTAAGTCAGCTCCTTTGTTTCATGTCTTACATTATTGGAGAAACTGATTAATCCACGTGTGTCACAATGGTCAAACACAAGTGGATTAATCAGTTTGTCCAATAATGTAGGACAGGAAACAAATGAGCTGCCTTAAGTTCAGGAAGTAGTGGAGCTGTGCATATAGCCTATTATAAGAAGATGGAAGACATACAAGTCCACTGATAATCTCTCTCGATCCGGGGCTCCACACAAGATCTCACCCCGTGGGGTCAAAATGATCACAAGAACGGTGAGCAAAAATCCCAGAACCACACGGGGGGACCTAGTGAATGACATGCAGAGATCTGAGACCAAAGTAACAAATGCTACCATCAGTAACACACTATGCCGCCAGGGACTCAAATCCTGCAGTGCCAGACGTGTCCCCCTGCTTAAGCCAGTACATGTCCAGGCCCGTCTGAGGTTTGCTAGAGAGCATTTGGATGATCCAAAAGAGGATTGGGAGAATGTCATATGGTCAGATGAAACCAAAATGGAAATTTTTGGTAAAAACTCAACTCGTCGTGTTTGGAGGAGAAAGAATGCTGAGTTGCATCCAAAGAACACCATACCTACTGTGAAGCATGGGGGTGGAACCATCATGCTTTGGGGCTGTTTTTCGGTAAAGGGACCAGGACGACTGATCCGTGTAAAGGAAAGAATTAATGGAGCCATGTATCGTGAGATTTTGAGTGAAAGGGCATTGAAGATGAAACGTGGCTGGGTTTCGGCAGGACAATGATCCCAAACACACTGCCTGGGCAATGAAGGAGTGGCTTCGTAAGAAGCATGTCATGGTCCAGGAGTAGCCTAGCCAGTCACCAGATCTTAACCCCATAGAAAATCTTTAGAGGGAGTTGTAAGTCTGTGTTGCCCAGGCACAGCCCCAAAACATCACTGCTCTAGAGGAGATCTGCATGGAGGAATGGGCCAAAATAGCAGCAACAGTGTGTAAAACCTTGTGAAGACTTACAGAAAACGTTTGACCTTTGTCATTTCCAACAAAGGGTATATAACAAAGTATTGAGATGAACTTTTGTTATTGACCAAATACTTATTTTCCACCATAATTTACCAATAAATTCATTGAAAATCCTACAATGTGATTTTCAGGATTTCTTTTCTAATTTTGATGATATTATTTGTTTTATTGAACTTGAAAACATGTGTGTGTGTGTGTGTGTGTGTGTGTGTAATATTACCTTCAACATGATGATATTATTTGTTTTATTGAACTTAAAAACACATACGGTAAAAGGACATTTCTTTCATACCCCTTTCATTACGTTGATGGTTTCCCCCAAAACTATTGTGGATAACATGTTCCTCTCATCTACCTGGCGGAGTGATACTCTTGACTGCACATTAGACCCTATAATTCAAGGTTTATGGAAGCAATACTCCGAAAGAGCATGTACTTTTGTGGTAAAAAATTGTTCACATGGCCAGTCAGTGTAAATAACCAATTTTCCTATTATTCCAATATCTAAAATGATATACTTCAAAAACATCTGCTTAACTGGGTGTGTCAGACTGTTGATTGGGTTGGCCGGTGTACACCCAAGCCCACACATGCCTACTCGCCTGCTAGTGAATAAAGCTCTTTTTTATTTAGCCTTTGTTTAACCAGGTAAATTGACTAAGAAGGATTTCTTGTTCACAGCAACGACCTGGGAGCAGTTAAGGTGAAGTGTCTTGCCCAAGGACACAACAACATTTGGCACAGTAAGGAATTGAACTGGGAACCTTCTGACTACAAGTCTGACTCCCTAACCACTGAGCCATCTGCACCCTTCATATTGGTGAGTGGTGAGACAAAGCGGATGGGGTGTTGATAAACTACATCTAATTTGTTGTGCAGACTATTAGCGGCAACCCTGTAAATTACATTGCAAAAGTCAAGGACTGGTAGGATGGTCATTTTAGAGCATGTTTTGCTGGATGGGGGATAAGGTCTTGCTGCAAAACCACACTTCTGTGTTTAATTTTAGACTGTAGGTGGTTATATGGTTTCCCTACCCTTCAATCTGAAGAATGCCTAAACAACCCTTCAAGAAACCCAGCGTGGAGATTATTGAGCATTAATTCATATTTACAGGTCCCAACATATAATCTTTATGTGGATAAGGTCTAAACATTGACTAGGCCATTAAAAAAAATGTACACATATATATTCTTGCTTTTCAGCAGCTCAACACAAGAAAGAATCTATCCCAATGAGGCCAAATCTACACTGAAGTTCTGTACCAAGAATACAAGAAATACCTGAGTGGCCAAGTGACAGTTTGACTTAAATCTGTTTTCATATGGCAAGACTTCAAAATAGCTGTCTAGCCAAGAGTTCCAACACCTTGACAGAGCTTGAAGAATTTTAGAAATACTAATGGGTAAACATTGCACAATCCATGTGTGCAAATAAAGCTTATACGGAATTACCCAAGAAGACTGACAGATATAATCGCTGCCAAAAGTGTTTCTAACTGGTATTGACTTAGGGAGGTGAATCAAATAGAGGAATGTTCGTGTTTTATTCTGTGTTGACAAAATATATAAATTCTCCTTTATTTTTACATTAAAATTACATATATTCTTGAGATTGTTAAAAAGTCTTAATTAAATCTAATTCAGTCTGAATTATAATAATAATTTGGAGCTTCTACCTATCTTCAGAAACCAGAAATGTAATCTTTTCAATGAGTACATATATTAGCTCCAGCTTTTGTCTTTTTAAAGTATGTTTAATGTTATTCACATTAATCTTTTTCCAGCACAGACAATAACTTATTAAATTATTAGTTTGCACCCACTACTATTTGGTTTCACCTTGCTTATTAAGTGTATGCACATTTTGTTAGTCGCTCTGGATACATTTTAAAATAATAAATTGTAAAAAGGAAACGTAAATGTATGGAATCCATTGTAATAAAACTATTGCAGGGGGGTACAATACGTTATTAATAATTGCAGATACCTGGATAACCTTTGTTTCCTGAGCTGGTGGAGGAACATCTTCCAACTCAGGGGGAAGATCAAGAGGTATAAGATGGATGATGTGGATGTGTGGACAGAGGCAGAGATTGATAGAGGAAGTTCAGACAGACAGACAGATAAGGTGGAGCAGGGCTATGAGAGTGATGACTATACAAACACACACTGAAGCTCCGGACAGGTGGGGAGAAACCAAGAAGCTGCTAGGCGATGTGTTGGAAAACACATGAGGACCGACTAGTTGACATAGAGATGGATGGACACACTGATAATGAAATGGACAAAATAAACAACATGCTGCAGAGTTGCCTCTCAACCCCCAAGACGGGCTCTCCGTGACCTGGGCCTGACAGCTAGAGATCGATATGGGACCTTTGTTGAAAAGGAAGTGGATTGTTCCGGACAGAACCATGTTCACTGGGGGGTTCTCACACCTGGCCCTCCCTCTCTCGGCCTCGCCCTCCTGGCTTCACACTTGAGTGGGCGCAGGAATGCAACCGGGAATGACACAATCCCTTAAGTGCTGAAAACCTGATTGGCCCAGCCTCTTATCTCCTCTACAACAGCCCTAATGGACGGGCATTCAGATGACGGGGTCAAAGGCCACACAGGCACTGTCAACCCTAGAAACCGGAGCTAACTTACAACGCCTATATCTCTTACAAACACCCCGTCTCTCCCACACAACTATTCACACGCTAACTATGTTGAAAATATCCAATTATAAATCTGTTCCTAACTGGGACACTGCATTTCCTTTGTTAGCCTGAGGAGTTAAGAGCAGCAATGAATGGCAGATATCAGCCGAATGACCTTTTGATGTGTGGATCTGCTGGGGCTGTTAGACAGGGCTTTTATTGTTTAACATCGGAGGATGGGCAAGAGGTCGTGGGGGTCACCCTCGCATTGTTTTTCTGCAGATGAAAGCTTATGTGATACACTTCCTCTGACACAGGCTCCACTGGGCCGTGAGCAATAGGAACCACTAAACTTTGACACTGACAGACATAACATACTTTACTTTAAACTTCTGACTAACTTGAAGGCCTGGGCGGAGCTTTCAGCAGGCTGCTCCAGCGGCTCCATGGAGTTTGAAAACAAGAGGATATCCTTGTGGTTAGAGTAAAAAGTTCAAATTCTCAAAGTGACAAGTAGAATATGTGCAAAGGGCTTAATGATACTTGTTCATTAGAGTTGCTCTGGATATCAGTTTTAGGCCAAATTACTAAAAAAGCAAATGTACTCTTGTGGACTGAACGTGGGGGGGGGGCACAGAGAGTCAAGGACAAGCTGAGAGGTATGTCTGCAGGAGCAAAAGCTGAAAAGGATTGAGAAGCAGGAGTGGTAATCTCAATTCCCAAAACACAACCCCCCCCCCCCCCGCTTACCAGAGAGAAGGTCATAGTATCTGTCGGGAAGAATGTTTGAAACCAGAGCTGCCAAGAATAAAGAGCACCGTAAAACGATTACAGCAGTATGGTTATTATAATGTAGGTGGGGGCACACTCAGTTCTTTGGGATGCGTCACTTAGTATGCATAAGCGTGCATGCATTTTCCTGTGCTTCGTTGTGTGCCGGTGTGTGTCTGCGGATTAATGTACACTGCAGAACTCAAGAGGGACTGTGTGTGTGTAATTCGTTGTTATTACAAGCTGTGTTGGTCTGTTAAGACAGTTGTGAGAAGTCATGGATGACAAACACTGGTGTGGATCTTTATTGTGATGGAATATAGATTGCACACATGAAGGAATCAAAACATACTTATCTATACATTATTTCAAAAGGCAACTTTATAAAAGATAGGTCCCTGTTTTCATAACAGATCCTCAATGTGAAGACCGCATTTCCCACAATGCTTCAGTTAACAAAGAATCACACAAACTGGCGGTGACTGAAAGGACTTTGTTTGGCAGATCTAACTACATGACTGAGGGCGGCGTCTCTGGTTATTGGAACAGGCATTTAGATTTCAGTCCACACAAAAGATCAAATGGCACTCAAGCAAGACATAAAACAGGCCAGCTTTAATATCAACCATGTAATGAAAGACGCCAGTCTGATGGCTTTCCTGGTCAAAGTCCATGTAGAAAAGTCTTGAACAGTGTCCTCTTGGTCTCGGTATCCACGGGCCAGGAAGCTCCTTTCACTTGGAGTGTGTGGAAGTGAGCTGCCCAATCCAGCAGCAACAGGAAGTGGAAATGCCCAGCGAGCCATACTCCCAAGAGAAACACAGGAAGTGGTGTGGCTGAGAGGAGGATGGGTGGAGTTCGCGTGAGCTGCCTGGAAACCCGACCGCTCCGTGTTCCAAATCAATAGAAAAGTGCTGAAGTCTGGACCATGCTCCCCTCCTAAGCAGGCTCACACATGGGGCCTCACACACTGCCACTGAACAAGACAGGAAGGCTTGATTACAGTCCGTTCTGCTCCAAACGCCTACATTTCCCATGATGCACCAGCGAGAGGTGTAGCCATTTTGAAAAACCAAACGAAAAAGGCCCGTCCGCTAAAGAGTCCAAATGCACATTATCCTGTCCGCTGAAAGAGCTATCACCCACATCATTGTTTAATTCAAGTGGACTAATAATCCAAAAACACAGCTTAGTGAAAGTGTTATTCATCATGAAATATACCGGAAGGCTTTAGTCCTTAGGTTGGCGTTGGCATTGATTTGTTCCTTCACTAGTATCACCAGCTTAATCAGGGCCACAGATAAACATGAAAGCAGTGAAGGGTAGTGAGGCGATCTCAGAGGATCCAGCCGACCCCAACACCAAACCTGAATGAACAGGGAACGCTAGAGTGTTCAGTAAGGAGCGGGTTATCATGCCGCTACAACCGGTCACTGATGGACGTTAGAAGGGGTATGGCTGGTTCCATGGGATGGGGCTTTGACGTTTGCAGTCTGCTGTGGCGTGCTGGTGCCTTGGTAGTCTCAGGGGTCAAGATGTTAGAAGCGTAAGGTTCCGGGGGCCTTGGTGGTGGTCAGAGCCTGGATGCTGGACAGGATCTTCCTCTGGTGTCCAGCGAGGGTCACGCCCAGACGCAGAAGGTCCCTGAGACATAGATATACTGTTAGACAGACAGAACAACTACAGTATTTTAGCGCACATAACATGCAGTCATGTATAACGCGCACCGGCATATAGCGTGCAGATATTCAGTTTTATGTAATAAATTATTCATATAGACAGGGCTCGAAATACACAGCCGGGGATGTCCCGGGGATGATAAAAAATATGTCTGGGATGTTTTTTTCACCGACTTTGGACGTTTATGGGACGAAGGCCAGTAAAACATTACATGCATACAAGACTGGTTACAAACGTACATGTTTAAACACAAGGCTGATGAAACAGATCATAATTCATCTTAACAGTTCATAAACTATTACGGTAATCACTCACATGACAAGGGCAGCGATATTTTCATGAGAACACCATTCAGATTGTTACTCTCCCGACGAGACGCATTCTCAAATACGCACCTGACACTAATAGATTTTGTAGTATGTAAGAGATGAAAATTTAGCATAATGGTCAAACATAAAGAGGGAAGATCTGATGTTGCAAAAATATGATTGTGATTTAAGCTTTTTTGAAAACCGAACACAAAAGAAATGCAGGTTTAATGCAGGATTGACTGGCATGTCAGGAGGTTTTAAAAATAATTCTTATTATATATTATGATCGGATATTGACTATAGGGTAAATGCAAGTTGATGTAGGCTATGTAATTATTTAGGTTATGTAAATGTTAAATCTTAGAAAACCATTCAAATGTTGGTCAAATAGGCATATTATTATTAGGATGGAATCATACCGGGCCGGACCGCAGCCGAGTTGTTGAGACATTTCAATTGTCTGTAGACTGGCTACAGCAGCTCTAGAGAAAATGGTTGTATGATCTTGTTGACCTGAGATTAATACGTATTGATTAAAATGTACAAAATTGTTTTAGAACATGAGATTGTGGCTGTGGAATCTTGTGGCTGATAACAGCTCACAACACTTCGTTGTCTGAGTTTGTTGCGCCATTCAGGCTAGTGGAAAGTCAATGTGTGTGGGAGGGTTTTATTGAAGGGAATTTTCAGGGAACTTCAGCAACAGTTTTTTCTTTACTGACAGCTGCTATAGTTCAGCCAGCATGATGTAATAATAATAGTGGACTAAATATCCACAAAAACATGATCTAATTTATACCAAGGTAAATCTTTTTTATATTCTGAAGGAAGGCAATGGGTGTTTAAGCTGGTTGTGGGACGCTTCTGAATTTTTGTTAAGTACTTACCATTTGTAACAAATACTATTTTTCTCTTGTGAACTTTCCACTGTCATAGAAAGTGAAACATATTTTAGGGCTTGGTATTTTTGGTCCTTAAGAAAAAGCTAATAATGTGACAGATAATGTTCAATACTTTCATATAGGGATGCTCATATTGACGGTTAAGAAGTATTTTTTATTTTTTACGTATATATAGCCTATATTAGTTAAATCACGTGGTGCGTTGACACGCGCAACCAGAGCCTGACGCTTCGTTTTGAAAGGTGGGGAGAAATATACCGGCTGTCTGTTTTGCATCTGCAACGTGTTCTTCATTTAAAATGACAAGCCTTGAACATTTATGGTGACTGTGATAT
>JACXGM010013839.1:0-22646 GCA_016801145.1 Umbra pygmaea | reverse complement strand
CCCTTTCACAATCACTCTGTATTGAACCCCCTTTCACAATCGCTCCGTATTGAACCCCCTTTCACAATCACTCACTACCTCCACGCCCCTACATTTTGCTCTTAATTGCCTCTCGCCCTCTCCCTCTCTCTCCCTTTCTCTCTCCACTTCTCCTGTATACCTTCCAGGTTCGCACCTCTCTTGACCTCAGTCTTAATGGCCTTTGGCAGTTAGCTGACATAGAGGTGCCCCTGCAGCTCTTTGAGACCGGGGCCAACTCAGGGGCCAACCAGGGTCAGAGGTCTCTATACATTGCCATGTTCTCCCCCACAGGGGAACTGCTTCACCAATTAATTCTGCTCAACAACCATCAACACACATACAGTACACACACACGATCTGGTCGGTTTCCAATCAAGCATCCTGGTTGGTTACCATGGGTGATAATGGTTTTGAGTGGGCTCTAGGAACAGCTAAAGGCACATTGCCATTACCTCTAATTCTATGATTGTAACAATACCTAGATCAGGGAGTTCTGGAGAGCCATGCCGTTCCCTGCCACACCTACAGTAGTTATAATTGGTATGGACTTTATGCAGAATCATTTGTGCTACAACATAAAAATGGCAACTCATAATATTTAGAAGTAATAACATTCTAAATTTGCGTTAAAGTTTTAGTGATGGTGGGTTCCCTGCGGGGTTTAGTGGGCTAAGTCGCTGCCTCGCAGGACTACAGACGACAAACTATGCCAAGATAGTCAGTGATTCGAGCATGACTTTGCGTTAGGACAGTTTTGATCATGTGGACTGGAGTGTGCTCAAGAACGCCTCAGAAAGGAATGTGAGAGAATATGCTGACTCTGTTACCAGTTGTCTTAAGCAATGCACACGTTATTCAGTCAGTCACAATTACACAAAACCTTGTATTGATGAGCTGACTAAAGACAGGAATGCTGCCTTTAAGCATTGCATGGAAACCAGTGATATGAGCAGCATAAAGCTTCACAAATACAAACTGCTCAATGGAATCAAAGCGGCAAAGGAGAAATATGGGTGGAGGGCTACTTCAGCGGGTCAGATGCAAGGAGGATGTGGCAGGGGTTCAAACACAATTGCAGAGAACAAAAACTAAACAAGCCACATGGTGGATGCCAGTGCCTCTATATCTATCTTACCCACCAGGAACGAAGGAATACTTATGTGGGGAGACTTGTACACTCGCGGCATAGTGCCGTGTAAAAAAACTCTCCCACAATTTCAGGAACTGATTTTGAACAGTCTGATCAGACCCCGATCCTCATCAATTGCGGCGCCATTGAGTAGGTCACAGACTTCAAGTTCCTCGGAGTCAACATCTCTGAGAGGCTGGACTGGTCACTGCAAACAACAAATGTGGTAAAGAAGGCATGGCAGCATCTGTACAAGCTCAGAAGGCTGAAGAAATGTTGCCTGATCCAGAGAGCTCTCACTGTTCTACAGGGGCACCATCGTGAGTACACTGACTGGATGCATCACTGCCTGTTATAGCAACTCAAAGATGGCTGACCGAATGGCTCTGTGGAATTTCTGACGCTCAGCTGAACTTTTCATAGATTCCTCACTGCCCTCCTTAAAGGGCACCTACAACAAAAGTTGCTATAGAATGGCAAAGATCTTTGCTGATGCTAGCCAACCGAGCCATGGCCTGTTCCAGCCACGCAGGTCCACTAGTCAACACCAGTTCAGAAGTATTTTGTCTAAAACAACCAGACTGCATAACAGCTTCTTCCTGCAGGCAAATAGACTGAACTACTAACATGTTTGGACAGGCTATCACAGACTGTTACACTAGCCCTTCCACTACAGGGCACCATGCTATTTTCTAACCCCTGCCCCTTGTCAATATGGCCAGAATACACTCAGTATGGACAATAAGCCATTGCTCAGGTCCAAGTAACTGTTGTATAACTGTACATCTACTGTATATACAGTATATATAGATATATAGACACTAGTTATCATTATCATTCAGTACCACTATTGATAAATAAATTATTGGTATTTCTTGGTTTAACTTATTAAATGTAAGGAAAAGAACAGGTGCACACTCTATGCTCTAATGCAAGGAGAGTTTAATGAAATCAATGTTTTGGCAGGAAAGCATCAGGGTTTAATGACAAACACTGCAAATCAGCTACTTATATATGTTTTTGTGTCACACACAGGTGATTGGATAATTACATAATTGTCAATTTTCTATTGGTCAATTGTGATACTACATATGAAAAGAAAAACAGAAAAGGAATAGTGAAAATAAATTACAACAAAAAAGTGGGGGAAGATGCATTGTTAAGAGCATCAATAATAAGAATAAACAAGTGACAATGGCGTAGGCCAATTAAACACATCAGGGTTTAATAATTAATAAGTCATTGCTCACAAGAATGGCCTGAGGTCAAACTCAATGTTAAGACCATACAGAGTTAGAGTCCTAAGGTTAAACATCCATGCTGCCTCTCTTCTTAACAGAAGAATATCAAGGTCACCTCCTCTCCTGTGTAAGGCAACATGTTCAATACCAATGTAACGGACGGAGGAGTTTGCATGGTTCATTTCCATTAAATGAGCTGCCACAGGGGACGTCATATTTTTGCCTCTGATAGCGCTCTGATGTTCTGATATTCAAACTTTTAATTCACGTTTAGTTTTGCCTATATAATGCTTACCACAAGGACAAGATCAAAGATAGATAACTGCCTAAGTGGAACAAGTTATGACACCTTGTATGGGGATCTGTTTTCCTGTTTCTAAACTAGTCTAAATTATGTGCATTTATATGTACCATTACAATGCGCAAGCATTGCATTTATAATTGACATTGGGTATAGGTGCCAATAGATGATGCGAGTTTGTTATTTGGGGAGGTAAATCAGAGTGTACCAGTCTATCTCTAAGGTTTCTGCCAATGCGAAAAAACGACCAATGGGGGATCCCGAAACACGTTTTTAATACTGTCATCAGATCTGAGAATATGCCAATGTTTTTTGACAATGTCCTTAATACGTTCTGAGCATTTTGAGTAGCGAGTAGTTAAAACACATGAATATTTCTTTTTGTCAGACTGTTCTTGAAAGAGATCAGTTCTTGATTTGTGACTTTTCTTTTTAATGGCTGTTGGGATTTGACTGTTTATTTAGCCCCTTTGCTTGAATTTATCTTTCACTACATTTATGTTTCTGTCAACATCTTTTGTATTCTCGCATATATGTTTAATTTGACAAAATTGACTGTAAGGTCATCTTTTCTTGAATGGCAATGGATGGCAACTGTCGGCTCTAAGTAAACTGTTACGATCAGTTGGTTTAGTGTACAAATCAGTAAAGAGTTTATTGTTCTCACTTATGATCAAAAGATCAAGTAAACATAATTGTTTATAATCAAATTGCATAGCATAAAGGTGCTCTGAACAGGAGTTCAGATAAGTATGAAATGACTGTAATTCTTCAACATTACCCTTCTACAATACAAATATGTCATCAATATAACTTTTCCACATTAATATGTTTGGCAAGAACACATTTTTTCCAGGAATGAAAATGTCACATTGTTCCAAGTGGCCCACATACAAATTTACATAATTAGGGGCCATCGGGGACCCCATAGCAGTACCTTTTATCTGAACAAAGAAATCATTTTGAAACATAAAATAATTGTGAGTTAGATCTATCTAAGCCAATTCAATTCATGCTCCAGAGGGCCGTTCAGCAGGGTCACGTTGTTCCAGGAAATCTGACAGGGCTTTAATGCCACCATCATGGGGAATGTAAGGGAGGGGATCCAAAGATCCAATAATGGTAATCATGCTCTTGGTATCCTTAACAAAAGAAGGAAGCTGCTCAGCTAGTGGTCTAATGAACAAATCAACAAAGGTAGAAAGCGGGGCGTTTACTGTATTGATAACCGCTACAATCGGTCGTCCAGGTGGTTTGGAAGCATTTTTATGAATTTTGGGCAATGTGTAAAAGGAACCTAAAATTTCATATTGTTTTTTACTGATTTGGCGTATATTTAGTAACCCATCTAGAACACTGACAACTGTCTCCGGAAAAAGGCTGTAGGATCACCTTCTAGTTTTTTATAGAACATATTGTCAAGAAGTTGTCTATGAGATTCATCCATATAGTCAAGGAGTACAATAGACCCACCTTTATCAGCAGGGTAATAATTGACGAATAATAGTGTAATAATTGACGAATCAGAATCAAGATCGAGCATAGCTTGTTATTCTACCTCAGATAGATTATAAAATATGTGTTCTCATGTTTATTCTTAAGAAGTATACTGACATCCCTTTCAACCAATCTAGAGTATGTTTCAATTGAGTTGTTGCAGTTAGCTGGAGGTACAAAGTAACTTGTACTACTGAAGGGGGTGGGGTATTTTTAGGCTCAAGTGTAATATCTACATGTACATTTGACATTTCAGAAGGTTGGCTGTTGAAATATTCCCTCAAACGTACTGTATATGTCGGAAAAACTTAAACAGGTCTATATTAATATCAAAGTCATTACTTAGTGGTAGGTACAAATGAAAGACCTTTATTGAGTAAGGAGACATGAGCAAGGGTTAGTGACTTGCTTGACAGATTAAAGATGTTGAGTCTCTGTGTCGGGGTAAAGAACACAGTATTAGTATTCTATTATCGTTATGCTATACACCCATCTATTGTCGTCTGTCCGTGTAGTCAAGTCTGTAACCATGATTACATGTTTATTAAAACTACAAACCACATCCTGCTTTGGACTTCCTCCTTTCCATCACCACTAATACATAATTGTGACACATGAATTCTATTACTTGTGACTAGAGGTCGACCGAGTTTTCAAGGACGATACCGATTAATGATTACTGGAAGACCAAAAAAGCTGATACCGATTATTATGACATTACAACAATACTGTCATATTTAGTCTATTTTAATAATAGGCATAGTACGATTTGCATTTGACATTGCCTAATAAATCTGTTTTGAAAAACAAACCATTTGCATTAAAAAAAACATTTAGTTGTCCATTTATTAACCAATCGGATTTGGTGCTGCACAACAGGAGTAAAGGCGCAGATATCCAAGGTAATTTCCAGAAGCACTTGATAAATATATGTGGTTTCAAAATCAATACACAAATAAGACAATGAATATAAATATAACAAAAGCAGTAACTGAGAAACATGGGATTTCGTCTTTAACTACATAATTATTAACTTGCGCGAGGAGATGGAATGTAGCCAAATGTTCTTCTCTCTTTTCGCCACCGCCTGACTCAACATCAGAAATACTTTGTTAACCGAGTTTGAGAACACTAGCGACATACACTCACCTAAAGGATTATTAGGAACACCATAGTAATACTGTGTTTGACCCCCATTTGCACTCAGAACTGCCATAATTCTATGTGGCATTGATTCATCAAGGTGCTGTATGGGAGAGTGATGCAAAAGAAGCCTTTTCTGTACACATTCCACAAACAGAGTTGCTTGAGGTATGCTAACCCACATTTGGACAGTCAGCTTCATTTTGGAAGAAGGTGCTATGGACTGATGAAACAAAGATGGAGTTATTTGGGCATAACAAGGGACATTATCCATGGCCGCATAAGAACACAGTGTTCCAAGACAAACACTTGCTACCCACAGTAAAATTTGGTGGAGGTTCCATCGTGCTGTGGGGCTGTGTGGCCAGTGCCAGTACTGGGAGTCTTGTTGAGAATAATGTAGAGGAATCAGTCAAAAAGTTGAAGTTATGCCGGGAATGGATATTTCAACTAGACAACGACCCAAAACACTGCTCAAAATCTACTCTGGCATTTATGCAGAGGAACAAGTACAATGTTCTGGAATGGCCATCCTAATCCCCAGACCTGAATATCATTGAAAATCTGTGGGGTGATTTGAAGCTGGCTGTCCATGCTTGGCAAGCATCAAAACTAACATAACTGGAGATGTTTTGCAAAGACGAATGTTCCAAAATACCTTCATCCTGAATCCAGACACTCATTTACAGGCTATAGGAAGCGTCTAGAGGCTGTTATTTCTGCTAAAGGAGGCTCCACAAAGTATTGATGTGATATATCTGTTGGGGTGCCCAAATGTATGCACCTGTCTAATTTTGTTTTGATGCATATTTCACATTTTCTGTTCATCCAATAAACCTAATTTCACTACTGAAATATTACTGTGTCCTTCAGTTATTTGACAGAACAAAATTAAATTGCTGATCCAAACACCCAATTGTTTATGAATGAAAATCATGGAAATTGTCAGGGGTGCCTAAACTTTTGCATACAACTGTACATGATTGATTGACCATGCTTACCTGTGCACGTGTTTCCATCTCCCAGCATGCCGTGGGGGCAGACGCCACATCTGTAGGAGCCAAAGCTGTTGAAGCATTGAACTCCAGGGAAGCACAGCATCCTCTCACACTCATTCACATCCATCTGACAGGTAGAACCTACACATACATTATTACATTAGTACATTATTACATTCACACAGATATTGTGTTCATTCACACAGATAAGTGTTAGTGTTACAAGGTCTCAGGTGTGAATGGGGAGCAGATGTGTTACATTTGGTGTTCTCTCTCACACTCCCTCATACTGGTCACTGGAAGTTCAACATGGCACCTCATGCACAAAAAAGGCCGCAAACAGTTTGCTGAAGACAAAGAAGAAGAAGAAGACGTTTTATTTATATAGCGCCTTTCCATAGCTTAAGGTCGCTTTACATTGAAGACAAGCTGACTAAGGACATGGATTACTGGAACCATGTCCAGTGGTCTGATGAGACCAAGATAAACTTATTTGGTTCAGATGGTGTCAAGCTTGTGTGGCGGCAACCAGGTGAGGATTACAAAGACAAGTGTGTCTTGCCTACAGTCAAGCATGGTGGTGGGAGTGTCATGGTATGGGCTTGCATGAGTTCCGCCGGTACTGGGGCGCTACAGTTCACTGAGGGAACCATGAATGCCAACATGTACTGTGACATAATGAAGCAGAGCACGATCCCCTCCCTTTGGAGACTGGGATGCAATATTTCAACATGATAATGACCCCAAACACACCTACAAGATGACCACTGCCTTGCTAAAGAAGCTGAGGGTAAAGGTGATGGACTGGCCAAGCACATCTCCAGACCTAAACCCTATTAAGCATCTGTGGGGCATCCTCAAACGGAAGGTGGAGGAGCGCAAGGTCTCACACATCCACCAGCTCTGTGATGTCATCATGGAGGAGTGGAAGAGGACTCCAGTGGCAACCTGTGAAGCTCTGGTGAACTCTATGCTAAAGAGGTTTAAGGCAGTGCTGGAAGATAATGGTGGTCACACAAAATATTGACACTTCGGGCCCAATTTGGACATTTTCACTTAAGGAAGTACTCACCAATGTTGCCAGCGGTTTAGACCTTAATGGTTGTGTGTTGAGTTATTTTGAGGGGACAGCAAATATACACTGTTATACAAGCTGTACACTCCCTACTTTACATTGTGGCAAAGTGTCATTTCTTCAGTGTTGTCACATGAAAGGTTATAATCATATATTTACAAAAATGTGAGGGGTGAGACACTGTATATAACATATACATATAACCCATTACATCCCTTACCTGGTATCCCAACCCTTACAATCAGGGTGGGAAATTAACACCCGCCAGCTGCCAAATGCGGGTAGATTTTCACATTGGCGGGTAACTTTTCCCAATCGACCAGCCACTCTGGCGGGTGAATTGTACAACATATGATACGTTTTTTTGTTTTTTTATTTGGCTACTTTAAACATTACTTGGAGATAAACGCGTTGGACAAAAATGCGGAAGCTTACTCATTAACCATGAAAGACGCACTTCTGTCGAGGTGCATATTTGATTGGTTTTCGCGGAGCTAGTCTCGGAAAGCGGCTTATGAGAACTCCAGCCTTGAGCTGCGGTACCATAAACATAGTGCGGTACAAAAGAAAAACAAATCAATTTAGTTCCCAGTATTAAGCCCGAGTAGGCTAGATTAAGTCCATATAGAAATTATCATGGACAAAACGTGTATATTTACAGATATGGGGAAGTTGATGTGAATATGATATGATTTTATGTTATCGAAAAAAGAAAATCACACACAAACGCGCGAAATGCTAAACGCTCATTGGATGATTCAGCTGTCACTTAAATCATTCGTTTAGTCTGCGAAAATGATTGGTTTCTGATAAACGCCGTTTTACCAGAGACATTTACACACGCAAATTCCAACTTCTCAACTGTAACTTAGTTTATTAACAACGGATTCTAATTCAATCTTACATCGCCATAATATGGTTTCATATTATATTTAAGGTTGTATTATGTTTCGTATCATTATTGAAGAAGCACTTGCAACTTTGATGGGGTCAGATGGCTCATTGGTTAGGGAGTCGGACTAGTAGTCAGAAGGTTGCTGGTTAGATTCCCTGCTGTGCCAAATTTTGTTGTCTTTGGGCAAGGCACTTCAACCTTAATTGCTCCAGGAAGAATGCCTCTGTGCTTAATGTACTGTAAATCACTCTGGATACAAGTGTCTACTAAATTGTAAATGTAGTGTTCCTGTAGTTACTCTAAATCAATCTAGATAAGAGTGTCTGCTAAATGTCTAAATTGTAAATGTAGTGTCCTGTACTTATTGTAAGTCACTCTGGATAAGACTGTCTGCTAAATGACTTAAATGTAAATGTAAATCACTTAACCAATGCTTGGATATTTTTATTAGTAATCCAAGATGTTTTCCAAACAGATTATTAGAAAATGAATTTACAAATGTGTAAATATTGTGGCGTATGTCAGGTGTTACAACAGTAAAGTTTTACACCTCTCAAAGTTGAAATTGCCTACTGTTGCATATGTGATTTAAAAGCAGCTGACTAAAATATGGTATTAGGACATACAATTAGCGAACAGATTAGCACAATAGGTAAATTATCTGAAAATGATTCACCTCAGATTTGTCTTCACTAAATGTCCCTTTAGTAATTGATCTTTTATGTATTTGAATTTGGGAAAAAGTGGCTGGTAAAAAATCGAAGTGGCTGGTAAAATATCGGCATCCACCAGCCACTGTGGCTGGTAGACAAAAAAGTTAATTTCCCACCCTGCTTACAATACATCCCTCACCTTTTACATCCCTAACCCATTACATCCCTAACCCATTACATCCTTAACTCTAACCCTTTATAACCCTAACCCTTTACAACCCTAACCCCTATATCCCTAACCCTAATTCCCTAGACTCATTCACGATTCACCTTAATTAGAAAGACGTTAGGCACCGACACATTACTATAACATACAGCAGAGACTGACACATTAACACAACAGACAGCTTTAAACTAAGACAGACAGCAATAGAGCCAACAGACAGAAAAGTCAAAGAGACAGAAATGATCACTACAACTGACATGAGTCACAGAGATTGACAGACATGATTGAATTATTGGTAATATAAGCCTTTTAACAGACATCAAATGGCAGATGCCAAGTGATTCATAGTCATCCATAGATACATTATTTATGTATGGAGGTCCTGGGAACTGAACCCATTATCCTGGTAATGAAGAGCAATGCTCGACCAACTGAACTTGAGGACCAATTACACAGACAGCCAAGGCCTAAGCCAACATCTGTCTCTCAAACACGCACACACACACACACACACACAAACACAGACAGACAGCCAAGGTCTAATCCAAGCTCTACAAAACTACACACACACACATAAAAACACAAACACATAACACTTTTTCTCGCTCTCCCTCTCTCTTTCTCTCACACACAAACTTTCTTTCTCTCTCGTTTCTCTCACTTAAACACAAAGTTTTTCCTGTCTCACTCTCTCAGATAAACAAACACAAGAATGACAGGCAGCAACAGAGTTCCGTTACACAGGTAGAGCTGCTCATCACGAAAACACACAGGGTTTAAAGCCCATTACCACCACAAACACGTCAGTAATATCTTTACAGCTCACACAAACACACACAAACACACACAAACACACACAAACACACACAAACACACACAAACACACACAAATACACAAACAGCGCGAGGGAGTACAGGGGTGGGAGGGGTTGTTTGGAAGCACAAACACCACTAATCCTATCTGCTCCTTTCTACTCCGGGTCATGAGGGGGCATGGATCAGATCTCTGGCAGTGGCAATTCAAACATATCAACTTCTTACCACATGTGTGTTGGTGTGTGTCTTTATGCGCCTGTTTACCTGTCAGACCAGCAGGGCATTCACAGCTGAAGCCATCGTTGGTCTCGACACACACCCCAGCACCACACGGAGCCGACAGGCATGACCCAGTGTTGTCCTGACACCTGGCCCCCCCCCTCCCCTGGGGACACACACACAGGTACTGTCCGCCACCCGCTGGGAAGGCCACGTTGGGCACACACACACCTCCGTTCACACACCCACAAGGTTTCACGGCCACCTGAAGACACACAAATACACACACACAGACGGACGATTGATGGAAAGAGATGATCAACAGGAATACAAAATGATGAAAAACAATGTTAGAGAGTTCAAGTTTTTAAAGCAATTCCACCACACACTGTGTGCAATATGACAGCTGTTAGAAACATTTTGAAATGGAATACATAACTTCTGACACAGCCAATTAAATGGTACTCTGTTGCAGCAAGAGCCTGGTGTCATATGGATGGTTTCCCTCTAGCTGAAACCTAAAGTCTTCATACCGCTAATAATGAAATACAATCTCTCTGACTCTACTTTAATCCCACACAAAATAACCATCTGCTTCTCAAAATGAAAGTACAATATAACATCAGTATAAACCTCCAACTGGGCTATAACAATCATTATAGAGTACAAACCATTTTATTAAACCAGAACTGTGCTATAATCAATAAGACATACACTAATCAAAGTATGACATTGTTATTAAGCAAATCAAACAAGCCAGCACAGCAGAAAATAATGTATATATTAATTTAACAGCTTTGGGTTAAACTGACATGCAAAAGATCACATGACCATCTATTGGCATGAGCCGGAATGTGAGAACCATAGGAGGGCACACCCGGATCACATGACAGCCGGCGACCCCTCCAGCTGTGATGGAGGATTAGACCGGTGTGGGCTGTGTTCTGGACTAAGTCATATCCGTCATGAATGCCTGCGTCAGCTGATGGTGTGTTCAGGTGTGTTTCTAGGCTTTAGGGCTGAGCAGTGGTGTACACCCAAGCCAGGAAAGGAGAGTGCTGGATAACTTTCATAAACAGTTTACAGCCCAACCCCTCCCTTCCTAGGCCTGCCATATCACTTACCTCCACTGTGTAGCTGCTCTGGGCATTGCACTCGTCGGTCAGCGTGAACTTAAAGCTCTGCCGCGCCGCCCCGGGCTCCTCCTGTGAGCGGACCTTCCAGAGGAGGAGGCCGGCAGGGGACAGCGTGGCATCGGGGGGGCCGTCCTCCAGCAGGAATAACAGCGCCGAGCCCTCCGGGTCCCCCGCCGTGAACTGGAAAACAAAGTTTTCACCAGCGAACGTGCTGAGGCCCCCCTGCGGCGGATGCAGAGTGGGGGGCTGGTTGGCTGGGGAAGGGGGAGACAGGGGAGGGGGGCAGAGAGAAAACACAAGACAGAAGAGATGTCATTTCTCTAGGTTCTTTCACAACCGCTACTCATTGAAATACTTCAACTGTTGAAGAGTAGTTCCAGACGTTGAGGCAGGGCTGGTTCTGAACCCTACTGCAGGAACAAGCACTGAGGTAATAGAGGGGGGGGCTAGGATGGACAAGGGGTGGGTCAGGAGGTGTAGAGTCTTGTTTTCTGTGACAGAGATGTGAAGAGAGCTGGCATGTGGCGGTGAGATGTTAGACGGGGCTGTTAGACAGGTCTGTTAGACGGGGCTGTTAGACAGGTCCTGACAGGTATTGAAACAGAGCCTGTGCAGATGGCCTGCGTCCCCTTTGATCTGATGCAGGGACAGAGACTGACGACAGCGATAATGGGGCCAGGCAGGAACCATCCTGAGTGCAGAGACCCAATGACAGACGGACTAACACAGAGACAGGCTGCCGAAGAAAAGGCAGAAGCACTCCCAGGGCCCTGCAAGGCCCTCCACCCATAAACTATTTGTGTATTCGTGTGGGAGTGCGTGTACACAGGCGCGCGCGCGCTTTCCGTCTGCGCGCCTGTCTTTACAAGCTTCTGTGCGTGCCTCCATTCGTCCGAGTGCAATCCAAAAATACAACACTCCATTGGGAAATCTGTCCATATAAGAACTTTCCTGAACTATAACTCAACCAGGAGTGAATTACGTCTTCGGAGTAAAGTCATAAAACTCCCAAGCCCTCCACTCCATCAAAAAGTGTTCTGTGCCAATCACGATCAATCTTGTCTGACTCGATCCATTATTAATTCACATTAGGCTGCGTTAATGAAGTGAACCACGCGGCGTAAAAATATGGGAAACATCTGTAGCCGTGGGTGTGTGGGCTGAAGCCAGGCAAGCAAGCAGGTAGGCAGGCAGGCAGATTGTTAAGATCCCTCAGGAGGTGGTAGTGGTGGTGAGAGGAAGACAGAGAGAGCTTCTCTTCTTTCTCTTAGTAAGTGCCAGCGGGCACACTGTGACCACCCTCCAGGTGAAAATGAAGAACTGTGGCTCCCCACCTTCATCCTTCAAGACGGTCACCTTCCATTGTCAACCCGTGGCGAGGCTCAACTTCGTTTCCCCAATCAGTCGTGTCCTCTCTCACCGTCGCCTTCTCAAAACCCATTGGGTTAGAAGGCAGATGGGAGGGACCTCTGACCTTCTCACTCAACGGGTGGTTTGGAATGTACATGAGGTTTCAAGATAATCTTAGATATGATACAGATCAACTCATTTTGACGTACCTTTATTGACAGACCATGTAGACCTGGAAGTGTCTGGGTCACACAGAAGGCAGGGGCTGGCTGGACTTGAGTCTCCTTCAGCGAAACACATCCCATCTATAATACACGTCTTCTCCTAACAGCGGAACAGACAGACAGGACTTGTATTGAGGAATGTCATGATCAATAGGAATTAAAAATGATGAGGAATATGTGACTGCATTCAAATTTACTAAACAAATACATAAAAAAATCATTCAATATGACTTTTCTCTTCATTGTTATCGCCAGTTACTGAGCCAGAACAGAAGAGACCGGCAGGAAATGAATTGAAAACAAACAGAAACAAATCCATCTCTTCCCAAGGTAACTCAATCTGATTAAAACGTAATTGGCAGGCGCAGCAACACAAGTCCCCCGTGAGTGTGTGTGTGTGAGTGTGTGTACTATATGCTGTGTTATGAGATAACATTTTCATAACATCTGCGTTTCAGAACAGACATCTGTGATCAAGGGGAGCGTCTGGTTCAGTGATCACGGAGAGTTGGTGTTCCAGGGTTCTGGTCCTTCTTAACTGTACAGCAGACTCCAGAGACAACATGCTCAACAACACTTTAAAACACAGTTTTGGACGACTTGCTTAACAACAACTCCCCAGTGGCATTATGATACATTTGATATTTATACTTTACATTTTAGTCAGTTAGCGCACACGCTCATATCCAGAGCGACTTACAGTAAATACAAGGACATCCCCCTGGAGCAACTTAGGGTAAAGTGCCTTGCTCAAGGACACAACACCATTTGGCACAGTCAGGAATTGAACTAACAAACTTCAGACTACAAGTCTGACTTCCTAACCGCTTAGCCATCTGACATAACCACCTTTTAACACAAAAAATCTTCACTGTCTTAATTAATGGTAAAGGCGTTTTTCCTAATTACTAATTCATATTGTTTTAAGTGGGCACAATCTATGTTTCAATGTAAATAAATATCTGTGTGTATTTGTCTGTGTGTTTGTCTGTGCCCGTGTGGTGTTAAGGCGGCATTACCTTTAACTTGCAGAGTCCGGAGTTGCCCGTCTCACACACCTGGCACACACCATCGTAGATTGTCAGCACCTTGGGTTCACTGTACCGAGAGCCGTCATTGGTCACCTGAGACAGGAAGGAACACCTGTAAACAGCCAACCAGCTGTGAAAGATCGTCATGTTACACAGAGAAGGCTTTGCGTTTGCCTTGGTTAAGATGGTCAAATTGTTGGCTGGTTAAGCCAAGCAATTACTTAATAGGAATGTGGATGTGTGAATACACTGAGTAAAACCTATGGATATTACTGTATATGAAAAAATATCACACATCTGATAGAAATAAGCATCGGAGGCTCCTGAGGGACAGATGAATAAAATCATACAGCCTTGGATGAGAGTGGCAGCACCAGCAGTATGGCAGGGAATTTCAGGCTCTAAGCTTAGCTTAGCCCACTAATGCATTTGAGCAGGCAGGCCTGACTTTGGGCTAACCTTGGGGGTTAGGAGTGATGTCCCATGGCTCTGTCTTCTGCGTGAAGATTTATGCTAATGTCTTCTATTACAGCAGTAAACAAACAGCGATCTCAAACCACACAGGGACACGGTGAAACATGATATATAGGCTATCCACAGCAGGCAAGGAGAAGGTCAAAAACTGGGCACAGATCAAACTGACTTTCAAAAAGTAAGCCACAATCACAGGTCTTAAGCAGTAAGTGTCAATGTTTGATAGCGCAGCCGTCGAGTATGAACTGCAGAAATTCAATTTGAGTGCACATTTCACAGTCATATGATGAGGTCTGGGCAAAGGAACACTGAAAAGTCTTTCACATGGATGAAATAACTATGCATCAGATCATTTCTATGGGTAATGGTGAGTTTCTGTGATCCAGTAGGTCCTACCTTGACTTCCCAGCGAGCAAATGGCTTTTCATCCACCAGTATACCTACAGCACGGGAAGGCATCATATTGCTGAGAGACGGGACAGAACAGTCTATAGCCTTGGAGCTTAGGAATGTTGCTCTGGTCCTCTGGTTATCTCCAGGCACCCATTCAGAATTCAGGTACTAGAAGAGATAAGAGCATGATAATGACACGTGAGCTTTGTGAAGTCTAGTGTCTAATTGATAGTTTTAATTGAAATGTTTCTTAGATCTCTCTTCATGAAGGTTGACATCAAAATGGTGCAAAAAACTTGGGGTGGCCATTGACAACCACGCTGTCATTCTCTGCAAATCAAAGCAGACTCACTCCTGCAGGCTTGTGCGCTCTAAAACATCTGTGTAGACTGTTCTGTGAGGTAAAAGTGCTGAGCGTCTTGTCATACAGTATCTCTTCTAGATTACCGTACATCAACACGATTTAGCTTCCACTCCCTGCTTGTGCCGTCAAAATTATTCACGCTGCCAACAAAATAGTGCAGTACATGATATTCAACCTCCCTATGTTATCCCATGTCTGTCTACTCTTCTGATTACTGACTGCCAGTTGCAACATACATCCACTACAAGAGCATGGTCCTTTCCTAGAAGGCTGCAAGGAGAACTGCCCTTCCCTGAATCCTAGCTCAGCATTTCACTGTCCTGGTAGTCCAATAGTGGAACAAGGTAGGACAGTCACTGAAAACAATGTTTATCTCAGTTAAGAAGTTCTAAGCAAAGATATGTACTCCTACGAAACTTTACATGTAATATTTGTTAAGGATTTTAAATGATTTTAGATGTTTCTATAAAATCATCCCATCACAACTAACAACACATCTTCCATGCTCCTTATTTCACATTAAACATTCTCTTTACCCATCCTCCTTATGGTCGATGGCTGCGTCGTTACATGCTTCTAGCAAACTATGCAGTTTGCTAATGTTTAATGTTTTTCTTGCTAACCCTGTCTTATTGTTTTTTTAAAATGATGTTGATCTTTGATTTTGTTATACTGTGATTTTATGGTGTTTTAGGTTGTTTTGTCATTGTCTAGGCTGACTTGCTGCTGCCTGTCTTGGCTGAGACACTCTTGAAAAAGAGATTCTTAATCTCAATTAGTTTTTCTCCTGACTAAATAAAGGGTTAAAAAAACAACACAAAAACAAATATTTTTCATGCAACCTACATTGGGGATCACAACATACAGGTGGAAATTTATTTTGGAATACCAATGTCGTAGTAATCAACAACCCTCTAATCTACCTTGAGACCTGCAAACAGGAGACCAATGGAGCTATATTCTGCCTCTCAGGCAAGGAAGGAAGCGAAACAGGCGGTGGCGCCGTGGGAAGAGTTCTGGTTTACCGATGAAACTTAGAACCAGGCCGGATAAGCCCCCACTTTCTAGCATATTAGTACTGAATGTACAGTCACTGGACAATAAAACAGACAAGCTCTAGGCAAGGAAAACCTTTCAATGAGATTTTCAGACACTGTAATATCATTTGTTTCTCTGAGACATGGCTTTCCCCCGTGATCAAAATGGAATCCTTACAACTGACAGGATTCACAACATTCTGTGCTGACAGAATCAAATCTCTCTCTGGTTAGTGCAGTTGGGAAGGTGTATAGTTGTATGCAAACGTTTAGGCACCCCTGACAATTTCCATGATTTTCATTTATAAATAATTTGGAGTTTGGATCAGCAATTTCATTTTGATCTATCAAATAAGGACATAGTAATATTTCAGTAGTGAAATGAGGTTCATTGGATTAACAGAAAATGTGCAATATGCTTCAAAACTAGTAATTAGACAGGTGCATACATTTGGGCACCCTTGTCATTTTGTTGATTTGAATACCTGTAACTACCTAGCACTGATTAATTGAAACATATATTGATTTGGTAAGCTCATTAAGCATTGAACTTCATAGAAAGGTTCATCCAATCGTGAGAAAGCGTATTTAAGGTGGCCAACTGCAAGAGTCTCTTTGACTGACCTCTGAAGAGTGGCAACATGGGGGCCTCAAAAGAACTCTCAAATGACCTGAAAACAAAGATTGTTCAACATTATGGTTTAGGGGAAGGCTACAAAAAGCCATCGCAGAGATTTAAGCTATCAGTTTCAACTGTGAGGAACATAGTGAGGAAATGGAAGACCACAGGCACAGTTCTTATTAATGCCAGAAGTGGCAGGCCAAGTAAAATATCGGAGAGGCAAAGGCGAAGGATGGTGAGAACTGTCAAAAACAGCTCACAGTCCACCTCCAAAGACCTACAACATCATCTTGCTGCAGATGGTGTTACTGTGCATCTTTCAACAATTCAGTGCACTTGGCACAAGACTAAGCTGTACGGGATAGTGATGCGGAAGAAGCTTTTTCTGCACACACGTCACAAACAGAGTTGCTTGAGGTATGCAAAACACACATTTGGACAAGCCAGCTTCATTTTGGAAGAAGGTGCTGTGCACTGATGAAACAAAGATGGAGTTATTTGGTCATAACAATGGGCATTATGCATGTCGGCAAAATAACACAGCATTCCAAGACAAACACTTGCTACCCATAGTAAAATTTGATGGAGGTTCCATCATGCTGTGGGGCTGTGTGGCCAGTGACGTTACTGGGAATCTTGTTAAAGTTGAGGGTCCCATGGATTCCACTCAATATCAGCAGATACTTGAGAATAATGGAGAGGAATCTTTCATAAAGTTGAAGTTACGCCAGGGCTGGATATTTCAAAAAGACAACGACCCAAAACACTGCTCAAAATCTACTCTGGCAGTTATGCAGATGAACAAGTACAATGTTCTGGAATGGCCATCCCAGTCCACAGATGTGAATATGATTGAAAATCTGTGGGGTGATTTGAAGCGAGGTGTCCATGCTCGGCAACCATCAAACCTAACTGAACTGGAGATGTTTTGCAAGGAGGAATGGTCCAAAATACCTCCATTCAGGATCCAGACACTCATTACAGGCTACAGAAAGCATCTAGAGGCTGTTATTTCTGCTTAAGGACAGCTAATTTTGCCACTGAAATATTACTGTGTCCTTCAGTTATTTGATAGATCAAAATGAAATTGCTGATCCAAACACCCAATTTTTTATGAATGAAAATCATGGAAATTGTCAGGGGTTAATAACTCGTGGTGTAAACAACATAACCGTACTGGATAACCACTGCTCACCAAATGCAGAAAATCTAGCTCTACAGCTTTGACCTTACTATCTCCTGTGAGAATTAAATGGGGTGATCACTTTAGCTGTGTACATCTCCACCGATGCCAACAGCATGTCAGGAATTACGTTACTCAATCAATAAAATAGACAGCGTCTACCCGGAGGCAGTGATTGTCGTGATGGGAGATTTTCACCAACGTATTGATTGAACCACCCATGGCGATACATTAGATCACTGCTATAGGGGAGATGAGCCAGTGGGTAAATTGAATCACCACCTATAGCAATGCAACCATACACAGTTTTTGTTGAGTGACCCTAAATTTAGTTTGCACTATTTCAGCTTGCTGTGGAAGAAACGTGGATGAAGTGGTAAGCAAATTTTGTCACAAAAAAGTGTTTTGTCTGTCATAACTTTTTTTGGGTATAATCAAAAGTAATTTATTTAAATTTAAAAAGTTATATCTGATGAACTGGCAGTGTGTAAAATCATGAGTAAATAAAAGTGTAGCTCTGGGTTGCTAAGCACTTTTCCCAAAATTGTGGCTGTGGGGCAAAATGAGCCAGAGAATTGTGGGTAAGTTCAACCAGTGTTATGCCATGTTTATAGGCTAAAACATTTGCTATTTTGCCAAACATACAGTTGAGAGACTACACAAAGCCTAAAACAAATAATTTGTGGATGTTCCTCAAAATAATAGTTTCATTCAACAAGAGACAGAGAAAAACGTAAAGGTTTAGCAATGAAGATGATGAGCCAAAAAACTGGAACATTAAAGAATAGCTATACCTAAACAACCTAACAATTTAACAATGACAGACAACTAACAAGAAAAGACCAGGAACTACAATACAGACAGTTATTACTATATTCAAGTCTGTTGTGTGATTAATTGTCACACTAAAGTAACAGAGAGAGGAGATGTGGATGGCAACACAGACAATACCAATGGGTAAGTGAGTGATCGAACTGTCCAGGAATACCAACACGTAGAGAAAAACTTTGTCTGTTGTTGAGCTGCACCAACTCTAGCTTACCAGGAGGGGGCGACCGTGACATCAGCAGATATACTTTAAAATCTGGTTTATAGTAATAGTTAGTAGGCCTATCTTTCCAGATGGCACAGCTTACCCTGTCAGCTGGATCAACCTACCCCTAACACGTGGAAAGGTCAGCCACAAGGCACACTGCTAAGGTTTCAATTGATGGCACACATGCTGAAATTGTGACGTATGCATTTTATCTCATTTAAAAAAGGCTAATTTACCCCACTCTCCCCTACACTTTTTTGGAATGCATATAGGGCTAACAAATGCCCAACTTCCGACATCAGTCCACTATGCCATTCTACTTGTGCCATCACATAAACAAAGGTTAAAGAGAGATGGAGTGACCATTTAGATGGTGCAGAGATGGAACTCTCAATACCCGTGAAATACCAGTCAGTACTGTTCAAACTGATAAAGAAGTGCATCATTTGGATTATGTTTATACCAAGCCACAGTCAGGTAGACCAACCAAGCGACATCTGGTGATATACTGGCTTCTCTGCAAAAAAGTGGTGTTGCTGTTTAAAGATACACAATAAGGAGGTACAGACATTGGCTGCACAGTTGAGTTGCCAAAAAAGCCATTACTGCTGCAGCACCACAAAACAGCCTGCTTACAATATGCCAAATATCACCAAATAGCACAAGCCTCAAAGCTGCTGGAGCAAAGAATTTAGATTGATGAGACCAAAATGTAACTTTATGATCACAACCATAAACACTATGTTTTGGAGAGGAGTCAACAAGGCATGTGAGACAATGTACACCATCCCTACTGTGAAGCATGGTGGTGGATCTCTGATGTTGTGGGGATGTGTGTTTAGTCAAAATAGATGGCACTCATGTTTTTTTAAACAAATTCTGCCAGGGTATGTAAAGCAGGACTGTATATGCTGACTCTGTTAGCACAACGGACGTTATTCAGTCAGTCACAATTAAAATCTGCCCTAACCAAAACCTTGGATAGATATAGTATTGATGAGTTGATTAAGAACAGGAATACTGCCTTCAAGCACTGTAAGGAAACTGGTGATATGAGCTGCATGAAGCACCACAAACACAAACTGTGCAGTGGATTTAATCAGCAAAGAGGAAATATGTGGAAAAATTTGAGGGCTAATTCAGTGGGTCAGATGCAAGAAGGATGTGGCAGGGGTTCAACACTTTTGTCTCCAGCAGTGTCCTCAGAGTATGTGCTGACCAATTAACACCTCCCTCCACCTGGCCATCGTTCCACTCTGCTTCAACAAGTCCACAATTATCCCTGTTCCCAAGAAAGGAAAGGTGACGGAGCTGAACTACTACCGTCCCACAGCACTCGTCTCTGTCATCATGAAGTGCTTCGAGACGCTAGTCAAAGATCACATTGTCTACTCCCTTCCTGATACACTGGACCCACCTCAATTTGCCTACTGCCCTGACAGATCCCCAGATGATGCCATCGGCATAACGGTAACGGAACTCAAGTATGGCTGACTGTATGGCTCTGTGGAGGGTCTGAAGCTAAGCTGAACGCATCATTGGATGGGGTCAGATAGCTCAGCAGTTAGGGAGCCAGACTAGTAGTCGTAAGGTTGCCGGTTCAACTCCTGACTGTGCCAAATATCGTTGTGTTCTTGGGCAAGGCACTTTACCCTAAGTTGGACAAGCTCTGGATAAGAGAGTCTGCTAAATTACTAAAATATAAAATGCATATCAGATCCCCCCTGCCCTCCCTGGAAAACACCTACAACACCAGGTCCAGGTGCTACAGGAGGGCAAAGAAGATCATCGATGAAGCTAGTTACTTGAGGCACAGACTTTGAGGCAGAAATCATTTGATTGGTTGATTTAAAACTGAGGAAGGACCTCACATGACATCAGAAATGTGCACATGAGCATCGTTTTCTCAGTTTTTAATCATATATAACCCTACACCTAACCTTAACCCTAACCTTAACCACAATGGAGTGTTAAAATGTAATCCTGTGCTATATACACGGAAAGGGAATTGATTAGGTTGGCCTAAATCGTGTAAGTAAACATAATGTGAGGTCCACCCTCTGTTTTAAATCAACCAATCAAATAATTTCTACCTCCAAGGCAGATCTGCTTGGAGAACACTATTCAATAAGTTAATCTCCTATGAGCTCCAGTTGACACCGGCAGTTCAGAAGAACTACCAGACTGCGTAACAGCTTCTGCCTACATACCATCAAGCTGTCAAATGAAATGGACTAAAATGGTTTTACAAGCCATCCTGGACATTACACTTGTTTGGACACATCATGGACAATTCCACTCACACGGCCGAATACACAATTGCCATGCTATCTCTAACTGCTTGACTACCTCTATTTTCTATGGACTGATACACTCAATATCAAAGCTACCATAAGACCCCCCCAATATGATCTGGCATACTAGAGAATATGGACATTGATTATGGCTCAATCTTTCACTGTACCTGTCGCAAAACTACAACTGCACATACATATAGTTTTTTATGTATATATAAACATTTAGTCACTAGTGTTAACTCCAACTTCCGTACATTAGCATTGAGTAAAAATGTTGATTTATATCATACTGTATTGTTGTAACTTGGTTTACTCCTAAGATACCACAGTATGTTCAGAGTTATTGTTTATGTATATGTACAGACTGTATTGTTACTCTGCTTTCACAATTACATAATATATTACCCCATAAATCATATTATATCTTATTGTTTACATTTTTTTACTCTTTCTTGTTTCTTGTTTATATAACTGCAATGCTGAGCTGTGGCACAGTTTTACTGTACATGCAATTACATCTGCATCTCCTTTACATGTGACAAACTAAATTTGAACTTGAAAATTGAACTTGATTTCCTAACAAATATAAAAATGTTCTTTCTCTACTAGAACTGACATCTTTATTGAGAACACGGGTATGTACTATGAATAAAATAGTGTGTTTGTCCCTCATAGGTTTCTTATTATGAATGCAATAAAAGTGTGTACAGAGGCTGTGGATAATAGGGTATTTTAAAACACTAACATGTAAAAATCTGTTTAACAGAGCTACTTGTCCCACCACCGTCTGCAAATCCATACACAGTATATATTTTGGGTCCTGCTGTGAACAGTTTACCACTCGTTTTGGGAGATAATTAGGACACCTAATGGAATATTTCCTAAGATAACAGTTGTTAACTGTTTCTCATATTATGTACAGCAACCGTCTAGGGTTTTAGTACAGCAAACTATCTGGGGTTCGATACAAAAACACAGGTTTTTATTGCAGCAACACTGGTGTAATGGATAGCAACATTCTGTTTTCTAGTACATATAAACTGAGGATAAGTACATCACCACTATGGTTTTCAGTACAGCAACACTGGTTTTAAGTACAGCAACACTCTGGTTTTTAGTACAGCAACATTGGTTTTAAGTACAGCAACACTCTGGTTTTTAGTACAGCAACATTGCTGTTAAGTATAGTTCTGTGGTATAGTACAGCAGCACTCTGGGGTTTAGTACAGCAGAACTCTGTGGTTTAGTACAGCAGAACTCTGTGGTTTAGTACAGCAGAACTCTG
>JACXGM010013838.1:0-22647 GCA_016801145.1 Umbra pygmaea | reverse complement strand
CGGAGGGTCTGGTTTTTCCCCTTTTTAACAAAAACTATTGGTCCAATACATGTCAATCAAAGTCTGAGAGGAAGCCAACTTCCAACCCCCGAGTTTTATGCTGCCAAATTAGCTGTAGTCCCATTCGTTTTTATCACAGCCGTGTCTGAAAGCGCAAGTAGGGGTAAATTTGTACGGAACACGGTGAGTCTACTGTACTGTGGGAGTAAATAGTACAATGTATGTATTCTCTCTTAACAGTGAAAGGGGATACATTGATGTTGGTTCCGTATCAAACATAGCATACATGAAACAACCTGTAGCAAACAAACGCAACGCTATGCATACAGTCTGTGAAACTGTAGGTACATGACTTTGATGTGCGTACTGGCAATATACAGGTCAAGCAGTTGAAAAAGACACTTCAATCCCTCCACTGAGAAACTATATCTTACATAAAAGATACTCATCAGAGAAAGCCAATGGCGACTCCTAGAATGGTGATTGGTATGTAGGCGGTGCATTTATTCAGGTTAATCTGTTAACTCGACTATAACCTGCACCGGAGCAGGTTAGGTTGGCAGCATGAGTTACCATGGTGATGTAACCAGGGCCGTCGCTAGTGGGGTGAAAGTTGGTGACAATTATAGGGGCCCCCACTACACAGGGGGCCCCACAAAACCCAGCAGTTATACTATATAGGCCCCTGTTATATGAATAATTATAATATTTATATTAGTTATATGCCTGAGATTTTAATGAAAAAAGCAGAAACATGCAATTTGGTTAAAGAAGCTTTAAAAATATCTGCTCCTCTCCCCTCCCTAAAATGGTTTAGTCAGATCCGAAGTATAATTATACAGTTAGTGGAAAACATTAGATGGACCCAGAGCCAATGAAGTTGTAAGTCCCACCCAACTCGTGAACAGAACCAATCAGAGTTGAAGCGGCAGCTGAAGTTAAATATGAACTTGGGGTGGAAGAGCAGGAGACTGACTGACTGATTGAAAATGTCAGGGAAAAGAAAGCATAAATCAGGGTACCAGAAACGCCATGAAAGAATGAGAGGTAGGCCAGGACAGTTTCTGTATCCCTGTCGATCAAGACGTTCTGTAAGACAGGTTAGTGTATTGTCATTTTTATCGCTGCCCGAATAGGAAATATACCGTCTACACTTTTCATTACCAGCGCGCAGCAAAATCGACCGAATGATTACGTGGTTAAAATCCCGTCTTTATTATGCTAGTGTGAATAGTGTTGGTTTCTAAAACACACAGAAAAAATGAACACGAGTCATGACGCTTGTCACAAGCATTATGCACCTGCCAGATGTTGATGTATTTTATTAGTCAAGAAAACACAAATACAGCAAACCGCTCTTAGATAAATACATTTATTAGCTTTATATAAAGATATATAACGCAGTTCCATATATCATCTTTATTAAAAAAATAAGACAATGAGTCATTTTACTGGTTGTATTATATTTATTTTTACATTTGACTGCATTCTTGTCAATTTGTTAAAGTTTACTTTTTGACTTTTGAATTATCACAGACTGGTGGGGAAACTATTATATCGCTGGTCCTTTTTTAAATTGGTTTGATAACTTTACAATGTTTTTTGTTAGTTTTTATTAGTTTTAATATTTATATACAGTTGTATGCAAAAGTGTAGGCATCCCTGACATTTCCCATGATTTTTATTTATATATAATTGGGTGTTTGGATCAGCAATTTCTATTTGATCTATCAAATAACTGAAGGAAACTGTAATATTTCAGTAGTAAAATTAGGTTTATTGGATGAACCGAAAATGTGCAATATGCCTCAAAATGAACTTCGATAGGTGCATAAATTTTGGCACCCCAACCGTCATATCATATCAATAGGATTGGGATGGCCATTCCAGAACATTGTACTTGTTCCTCTGCGTAAATGCCAGAGTCAATTTTGAGCAGTGTTTTGGGTTGTTGTCTTGTTGAAATATCCAGCCCCGGCATAACTTCAACTTTGTGACTGATTCCTCTACATTATTCTCAAGTATCTGTTGATATTGAGTGGAATACATGCAACCCTCAACTTTAACAAGATTCCCAGTACTGGCACTGGCCACACAGCCCCACAGCATGATGGAACCTCCACCAAATTTTACTGTGGGTAGCAAGTGTTTGTCTTGGAATGCTGTGTTCTTTTGCCACCGTGCATAACACCCCTTGTCATGATCAAATAACTTAATCTTTGTTTCATCAGTCCACAGCACCTTCTTCCAAAATGAAGCTGGCTTGTCCAAATGTGCATTTGCATACCTTAAGCAACACTGTTTGTGGTATGTGTGCAGAACATGCTTCTTCCGCATCACTCTCCTATACAGCTTCTACTTGTGCAAAGTGTGCTTAATTGTTGTACGATGCACAGTGACACCAACTGCAGCAAGATGATGTTGTAGGTCTTTGGAGGTGGTCTGTGGGCTGTTTTTGACCGTTCTCACCATCCTTTGCCTTCAATATTTTACTTGACCTGCCACTTCTGGTCTAAACAAGAACTTTGCCTGTGGTCTTCCATTTCCTAACTATGTTCTTATATTCAGCAGTATATGATGAGGGTGGTAGGGGCCCACATCAATATTTTTTCAGGGGGCCCCGAATCCTCTAGCTACGGCCCTGGATGTAACCCGTTAACAGGTGAACCACCGCAGAAGCGTCATGCACCTATTTTTTTAAGGGGGCACAGTGAGCACAACACACGCAAACATGTGCCCACAAGTACAGATATTAAAAAGAAAATCCACTTGGCTAAAAAATCTGAGGGGGCACGTGCATAATGCCTCTGAACCACCGTCAAGATACTGAACACCCAGGGTTAAATCTGAAGATAGTTCGCTAACCATAAATCTTGCTTCGTAGTATAGACTTCTAGTTTTGACATCCAAGTAACAGGGAGAGCTCCAAGATGGAAAACCTGCTTTACGATTAGCTTCCCTTCTCTTAATCCTATCCTTCAACAATAGTCTGGATAATATAATCTGTTTCCTTAAATCAGTATGGTGTGGATAATCATTTGTATAGCCTTGTATTCTGTAATGGAAAACCATGCTGTTTATTGCTAATCTGATTCAATGACCTTTTCAGTTGCATCATTGGAATCTTTTTTTTCCTGTCTTGAGACACACTGACACTCCCTTAAGCACACACACACAACCCACATAAACACAATAAAAATAGTGACGGATACAGTGTGTAATTATTGCTGTTTATGTGGGAGAACTCTGGGGTCACTGGGTCGCGACAGACAACTTTGTACTCGTTGGAATAATTGACAGCGTACAATAAATTAATCTCCTCTTACCATTGTGGGCTGTGTTTTTGACATGATTTATAATCTTTGTCCAAGTTCAAAAACAACACAACACACTGAATAGTTCTATGAAAGTATGAATACCAACCTTAACCCTTGTTAAGACGTATGCTTTGTCCAGCTGTTACCAGTCAATAATGCCTTTTTAGCCCAGAGTCTGCATGGTCCGCATGTGCACACATCAAGTGTTGTCTGTGTGCGTACCTTTTTGCGTGCGTGCACGAGTCTGCGTGTGTATGCTTGTGTATGCCTGTGTATGTGTGTGACCCTCCATGCATGGTGAAGAGCACCAGTGCTTCATTTGAGGCTGTGATTAATTGGTGTCGGGCTGAAGCTGAAGATGCGCTCCACTATGCGTGACCTGCTTAGTGTCGTGCTGGTATCCTCTTGTTGTTTGCCTTTTAATACCAACCCTTAATTGGCTACCGATGGTCACAGTCTCCTGGCTCAGCTGTCCCCTGTGGTACCTGAATTGCGGTACCCTGTTGCCCCTGCATCGCTGGGTGGTAAACCCTGTCTGTGTCTGTCAGGCATCCTGACTCACGCATCGATAACCTCTCGTCCCTTTTTTGCTGTCACGGTTTTAGTGGGACATTCTTTTTACCTAATTTTTTTGTTGCCAAAACTACCTGTCTCACTCTATCTCTTAATCTTTTGCTCTTTTTTCCTCTCTCTCTCTTTCTTTCTTTCTCTCTCTCTCTCTCTCTCTCTCTCTCTCTCTCTCTCTCTCTCTCTCTCTCTCTCTCTCTCTCTCTCTCTCTCTCTCTCTCTCTCTCTCTCTCTCTCTCTCATCCCTTCTAACCCCCAAACCCTTTTATCTTTTTCCCACTACTGTTTCTGTCATTAATTTGAGCTTTGAAGGTAATTCCTGTTTCCAGTAAGCACTGTCAGACCGGCCTCTGAAAACCCAAATCCGCTTCATTTCAACACTGTTTCATATCCCTTACCTTCCCCGAGTGATCGTGTGCAACTCCAGAGCCCAGCCGACCTGGGCTGTCAGGACTTGCCTCCCATTCCCGAGATTGGTGATCTTAAATCAGGTTTCACAGACCCCCGTCCACCCCCTCTGATAAATGTAACCAGTCAGTGCTCCCTAAACCCCAGTCACTTTGTAACCTGGCATCATAATACATCACCCAATTTAATGTATTCGTTATTCGTCAATAGCTATATCAACAGCATTTGGATATGCCTCATTGAGAAATTTTTTATATTTAAGCAATGAAGTTACACTTTAGTCAACATGTTCGTTGCCTCCACTGGACTAGCGTTATTCTGATGGACCTGATTGTGAACACTGATTACACCAGGGGGGTCGATGTGGCTCCGCCTCTGCTTCTGGTTCTAATCGTTCTTCCCTTTAAAGCACAATGGGAAACATGTGCTCAATCTGTGGAGGGTATCTGGGGACCGGGCCCACCGTGAGAGCCAACATTGTTTACCTCCAGCTGTAAAACTAACATTTCACAGCTCCTGTGACCGCCACGGAGGCTTGGGAGTTTGGAGGTGCAGCACCATTAGCTTAGAACAGCCTATCCAATGTCGCTTCAGTGGATAAGTAAAGTCCACAGGAGATAGGCCAAGGATTTGGCCCGTGGGTGCTTGTCAGACTCACAAGCATTATCTTTTTGTGGAACAAGGTGATCTGAGAATGCAGTTTGGTCACTCGAGCCAAGTCGCATCGTAAAGATTGAGAAACCTCACAGTGATACAGTGATTTTCTACTGCTTGGCATCGCCTCGTGGGTTCTCACCTCGTAAAACTTTACTCCCAATAAGAGTGTTTTCTTTCCACATTATCTAGATACAAAGTCAAAGTATGGTATGGTTTAGCGAGGTCTAATTTCTCCTCTGAGCTCTAACTTTATTACGAACCTCTCTGTCTCATTCCACACCTCATCGAGTTATGGGTTTCAACGTTGATAATCGCAGGTCTCGGGCTCCGATGTGGGAGGATTCGTTTGAAGATGAAGGTTTGGGCTTATGAAATCCATCTCCCAAAAACAAGATAATCCTGCATGTCGGATATTTCCAGATGTTGGAGATATTTCCAGAATCACTTTTTTTTGTCCCCTGTCCCAGTTAAAGAATCTCTAACATTCTGTAGTTGTTTCAGTAGGACTACTTTGGTTTTCTGAGGCTTGGCGATATACAGTAGAGATGGTCGTAAACCAAAGTGTGAAACAAGACCCAGTAGGCTGTGTGCCAGCTGGTTGGCCAGAAGATGCACTCCAGATGAAGGTCATTACTGCACTGGTTTGCTTCTGTAGCATGTCTGTCAATGACTGAGGAATGGTCCTGCCTCAAAGGTATAACCTACTCACCTGGAAAAATATTTAAAGAAAACAAGGTCTAAAGAGAATTTATTTTCCTCACAACAACTGACAAGTTGTCACGTTGTCAGTATATATATTTTTTACTGTAAGTTGGAAAATGGCAAGCCAGTGCAATGCCTTGTTTTAGCAGATCTTGTCTCTGTCAGTGTGCTACCCTATCCGGACGAGGTGTGGCTGCAAGGTGATCTTAGGGGGTGACAGAGGACAGCTGGCAGGTGTTCCTGCTGTCACCGGAAGGTCTTTTTCCCCTTTCCTATTTCAGCCTATCCAGTCCTGTCATTGGCTCAGCTCTTATCACAACACCCTTTGCAACCCACACCGGGCAGTGTCACCAGAAACACAAACACACACATATGGACACACACACTGGGCTCTCAGATGACCTACCGGGCCACTGCTGATTGAGAGGATCCGAGTCTGTGAACTCTCTAGAAGGACAGAACATCTACCTTCCTTTCCAAAGCCAGTCAGGCCCCTCACATGTACCGCACCGCTGTGACCTTCAAACGGCAATAATGACACACACAGGAGCAAACACTGGAGCACAGTTATCTCACAGGAATTAAAAATGGTTTCGAAGTTAGGGAGTCTTAGTGTAAACACTCCTGTCCTGAGGTATGCATCCGGAAGGTATTCACAGTGCATTACATTTTCACATTTTGTTATGTTACACCCTTATTTCCCTAGCAATTTGACAAACAACATCCCATAATGAATGAAGTTTGTTTGAAATCTTAGCAAATTTAAAAAAAATAAAAAATTAAAAAAGCACATGTACATAAGTATTTACAACCTTTGAAATTACACTTAAAATGTAGCTTTTCTTTCCTGTTTCCAATGGTTTCCACAACCTGATTAGATTCTGCCTGTGGTAAATTCAGTTGTTTGGACATTATTTGGAAAGGCACACACCTGTCTATATAAGGTCCCTTAGTTAAAGGAGAATTCTGGGCAATTTCAAAACATTTGCATAAATGAAGTGCTGTCAGTAGCGTTAATAACTCAAACAATCTGTATTGCCAAAACCGTGTTTACCTTTTGCTCCAGTATACAACCATTACATATTTACTGGGCAAGTTAAAAAACGTGCTTTGAGCCTCTAAACATGTTCGAAATGTCATTACTAGTTCATATCCATGTGCAGTGATTCCTTATAGTGAACAGAGTGAATTTGAAAAAATCTGTCTTTGTACATCCCTCTGTTTATTTGCCATTTTCCAGTGAAGTCCACACTAGTTGATTGTCGAAGTCATACATTGCAATAATCCCAAACGTATTTTTGTGGCCAGAGTGGCCGGACGGAAGCCAATCCTCAGTAAAAGGCCCATGAAAGCCTACCAGGAGTTTGCCAAAAGGCACCTGAAGGACTCACAGACCATGAGAAACAACATTCCCTGTTCTGATTAGAAACAAGGACTGAACTGTATGGCCTGAATGGAAACAGCAATGTACAGAGACATCCTTGCTGAACAACGACATCCCTGCTCCAGAGCACTCTGGACCTCAGACTGGGTTAAAGGTTCATCTTCCAATAAGACAACTCAGAGTCCAGACTTGAACCCAATTGAACATCTCTGAAATGATCAGAGTATGGCTGTGCACCACCCTGATGGAGCTTGCAGGTCCTGCAAAGAAGAATGGGAGAAACTGCCCAAAATATGTGTGCCAAGCTTACATCACACTCAAAAACACTTGAGGCTGTAATTGCTGCCAAATGTGCTTCAACAAAGTATTAAGCAGAGGCTGTGATTACTTCAGCCCTAAATCACATTAAATACGTTCTGAGGGAACTATTTTGTAAAACCGAAATATGTCAAATATGAACGTATGAGAGGGTCAATTACGTTTGTAGGAAACTAAATTGAACACTCGAATAACGTTCAATATGAACATATGAAGATCATGACGTAGCATGTAAATAGCATAGTTTTTGCTAGGGCGGAGGTCGAGGATGGTGGATGGGCTTATAAATCCGCGACTTGCATGCCAGTGTTCGCGAGTTAAAATCCAGACCGGCACTTTGTGTGTGTTTTGTTCTACATTGCTTGCGTCATGCAGACACGCGATTGTCGTTTTTTGTAATGTTAACCCTAACCTTAATTCTAACCTTAACCTCAGTAACGTCATGTCTAACCTTAACTGTTAGTAACCTCATGCCTAACCTTAACCGTTAGTATCCTCCTATCTAACCTTAACTGTGAATGTTGCAATATAATTTTGAACGCTATGGAATGTATGGAATGTTCTCGCATAAATCCGCTAAACGAAATGTACCGGAGCAACGTAATTCAAGTACAAATATAGCCTAATAACAAAACGTGCAGTTCAAACGTAAAAACACCCTAAATAGTCAAAGTCAAAGTCAAAAGTCAAAGTTGTTTATTTGTCATATGCATCGAATGACATCACATCATCCTATGCAGAGAAATTCTTGTGACATGGCTCGACACATCTACACAGTGGGCTTAAAAAAATTATATACAATTATATACACATCAATTTTAAAACAATAATAATAGTAATAATAGTAATGAATAATATAAATATGGCATGGAAATTATTTTTTAAAGGTGCATTGAATGAGTGGATAAAGTGACCAGAGAATGACAGGGACTCAAGAAATGATTTGTAATCAATGTTTCATGTTAAGCAGCCGAATGGCCTGCGGAAATAAACTGTTTTTTAGTCTGGTAGTCCGTGATTTGATGCTCCGGTAATAGGTTGGCATAGAACGTAATTTAGGTTTTCAAAATAGTTTCCTGAGAACGTAATTTGGGATAAATTCTGAGATTTACGGTTGCAGCACTTATGTACATTACATGTGCTTTTTTTTATAAATTTGCAAAGATTTCAAACACATTTCTTTCACCTTGTCATCATGGTGTATTGTTTGTAGAATTCTAAGAAAAATAATAAATTTTATCCATTTTGGAATAAGAGTAACAAAATGTGGAAAAACTGTTGCACTGTGAATACTTTCCGTATTCACTGTATGCACTGTATGTGTATTTACCCAGTCAAAATAATATACTTTTTACATTATAGTAAAAGTAACTAAGAATATTGGAAGATTTTAGTCTGGCTTTATAGCACTCTTCACACTTTTATATTTCCACATAAGCTAACATGCAGAATTGTTTTGGAATCAAACCATCATTTAGCAATATATAGAACGTTATATGACCTACATGTGTGTATATACACCAAAATAATATTTTAGAAAATGATTCAAAATGTTTGAATGGTGTATAGTTATGCATTGTAATAGATAGTGATGTAGTGTCTGTCACAAAACACACACAGCATTGTACTGTTTAACAGAATAACAGACATCACACACTCTTACGTGCAAGACTTCTGGAAGTATCATTTTGGTTCAGTCGATTTCTGAGAGTTTCCTATTTATTTAGCAATACTACTTCAACCGAGTAATAATAATACTGTAACTACTGCGGCAGATAAGTTGAACTGATCTTGGCTGTGAGGGGCACGAGTCGGCTTTAGATATTACTGGTTAAATTGAGGGGCCGTTATGATCGGAGTTGGGTAACAAGTTACTTTTACATTTGTTAAAAGTAATCTGATTATTGCAATCCGATATGTTTTACAATTGTAAAAGTAACTTTTAAAAAGCCAACTCTGGTTATGATGCGCAAAGCCTCCTAATTACGTAACAACATGGAACGTAAGGATTAGACACAAGTAGCCTAACTCCCAACCTGCAGGGTAAGAAGGCTTGTACCACCATTTTTAGCTCGATAATGCCACTTTCACAACCAAAGGCAAACATTGCATGCATCTTTAATTAACTGAATCTATTAATCCTGTCAAGTAACTACGTATAGTTGACTACTTTGTGATGACATCATGGAGATTGTTAGCAAGTTTCACAGGGTTATGAACTGAGTAGTTCAAAGTCCAAACTCTGCTTATTGGCTGAAACCTGTGATATTACATAATCAATATTACATTATTTATTGGTTGAAACAGTAATAATGCAGCACTGAGGTTTGTAGGATATGGCCAATATACAAAAGTGAAGTGTATTGAGGCTCTCAATGTTGCATTTTGCTACCCACCCCCGTACATTATTTCTAATCTCAGATCATTTGAGTCTGATTCAACTATTAATAATTCTGGACAAAAATAAAAACATGACCAATTACAATCTCCAATCAAAATAAGTTTTTTTTTCATTTTTATCCATAGGCTTAATCTGTTTTCCAAAACACTGTCTCGAAATGTGAAATTAAATTTGATTGTTAATCCACCACCAGATATAACCTGTGTCTGGAAAAACCAACCATTAAACTTCAGTTTCCAGTAAATTGTTTGACGTTTAGTCAGGGGCAGAAGAAATCAATGAATTCTGTAAATCCTGGCTAGACACAGTATATTGGTGTTCGGGAATGAGAATTTTAATCGCTCATTTCCAAACTCCATATATCTGCCAGACACACTATAAACATGTTTCCACATGTTGCTGATGGTGCCAGGCCATGAGGCTAAAGCCCACTGAGTGGGAGCTTATCACACATTACCTTATTCCCCACAGAACGCTAAAGATGTCATTGAAAGTGAAGCAGGGACCTGTAGGATACATCTCATAATATTAGCGGATCTAGGATCAGTTTTGCCTTTTGGGTCATAATGAATAACTAAGAGGACCTAATTCTACAGTAGACCACCAAATCAACAAAATATACCTTTCTTTAAATGTAATAGAAATATTTTTTAAACTCAATCTATATCTAAATCCATCAACCATTGCTTTAGGAAAATGTAAAGCTGGTTAGTTGGTGATGAAAACATAATTGAAACTCAACATATCTGGCTACATAATGTGATTAGTTCTTTAGTATATAACTTACTAGTCTTCATCTTGTATGAAAGACAATTTGGCAAGGAATACTTTTTGTTTGATTTGTTTGAATCATAAATAGATTACCTAACCATAACTACATTAACTCTAATTCTTTGCAGGTTTTGGACTAGCTGATATGTATACGCACATAACTAGGAAACCAGAGTCGGTGTGTTTATTATGTGTGTTTGTATATGTGTATTTGCGTCCACACGTCCATGCATTTGTGTGGACCTGAGCCGTGTCCTGTAAGTGTGTCCGCACCTCAGCTCAGGATTGTAATCTGATTTGCAGAAGGAAGCGGGTGGATTCACATGACTGATTTAACTGGGCGCTGGCGCAAGGTTGTGCCAGTGTCCATGAGTAGTCTTTAAGAGCAATCAGTCTGCTAATTTCTTGTATATGACCAAGTATTATACGATTAAAACTGTCGGAGAGGTTTGTGTTTTCTGAGGTGTTTCGTTTTTTTTAGTGGTGGTATCATGCTTGTGACTTATTTTTCCAGGCGTTGTTTTTGAGGTTTTAAACGAGCTGCATGTAAGAGTTTAAAGTAGAAGTACAGGAAACTAACAGACAATGTGTGTATCTGGAATAGAGGGCTACAGGGTTAAACTGTGATGCCCAGTATGTTGTAACATTCAGTTGTTTATGTTTCCCTTAGATTTAGAGCTTTATTTTGCACTAATAGACCATCAGAACTTATTTCAAATAATTTAATCTTCCTCTGGTTCAAATGTTTTATAATGACTTAATTCAGCTCTTTCCAATCAATTTGAACCAGAGAAAGATTTCAATTGTTTTTATATAATTTCTGATGATCCATTAGTGCAATGACCTCTGTACATTCCAAATAACACCCTATTCCATATTTAGTGCACTGCTTTTATATACAGATAGTAGACATCTAATAACAAGTAGTGCTTTTTTAAGGGAATATGTTGTTAGTTGGGATGGATACTCACTGAGTTTATTTATGTGTTTGTTTCTAGATTGTTTGTTAGGGTTGGTGATTTCACGTTTCTTTCTGGGTTGGATGAGCTCCATCGTGATTTGGTTGGAAGGTAACTCAGGAAGCGATCGCCTGTGTGTATGATGTAGTGAGTGTGTGTGACATAGTGTGTGTGTGTGTGTGTGTGTGTGTGATGTAGTGTTTGTGTGTGTGTGTTTGTGAGATGTAGTGTGTGCATAAAGTTTGTGTGTGTTTGTGGGTGAGCATGACCATTGTACTTGTGGAAAACTACAGACTGTTTTCCATCTGGAGTGATGATAAACTGTGTTCTTCACTGAAGGCCAGGGGGTGGGCCTGGGAGATGACGTATGTTAACGTGGGTGGGTGTGTTTGTGTGCATCTGTGTGAGGGTTGTGAGTGTGCCTGGCCGTGTACCGCAGGTGTATTTTTTTAGAAGCTCTAGAATCCAATGTTTTTAGAAAATATAAATAAAAATATATAAATAAAATATAAATGTTTAGCAGGTTATCAGGCATTACTCAGGAAGCTCTATGAGGCAGGGTTCAGAAAGCTCTATGAGCAAGTGTTCAGGTAGCTCTATGAGCAAGTGTTCAGGAAGCTCTATGAGCAAGTGTTCAGGAAGCTCTATGAGCAAGTGTTCAGGTAGCTCTATGAGGCAGTGGTCAGGAAGCTCTATGAGCAAGTGTTCAAGTAGCTCTATGAGCAAGTGTTCAGGTAGCTCTATGAGCAAGTTTTCAGGTAGCTCTATGATGCAGTGGTCAGGTAGCTCTATGAGCAAGTGTTCAGGAAACTCTATGAGGCAGTGGTCAGGAAGCTCTATGAGCAAGTGTTCAGGTAGCTCTATGAGCAAGTGTTCAGGGAACTCTATGAGGCAGTGGTCAGGAAGCTCTATGAGCAAGTGTTCAGGTAGCTCTATGAGCAAGTGTTCAGGGAACTCTATGAGGCAGTGGTCAGGAAGCTCTATGAGCAAGTGTTCAGGAAGCTCTATGAGGCAGTGGTCAGGAAGCTCTATGAGCAAGTGTTCAAGTAGCTCTATGAGCAAATGTTCAGGAAACTCTGAGGCAGTGGTCAGGAAGCTCTATGAGCAAATGTTCAGGAAGCTCTATGAGGCAGTGGTCAGGAAGCTCTATGAGCAAGTGTTCAGGAAACTCTGAGGCAGTGGTCAGGAATCTATGGGGCAGTGTTCAGGAAGCTCTATGAGCAAGTGTTCAGGAAGCTATATGAGGCAGTGGTCAGGAATCTATGGGGCAGTGTTCAGGAAGCTCTAGCTTTGAATACTAAGAAACATCTCAGGCATTATTCACAAAGTTCCTAGGAGGCAGTGTTCTACTCACAGATGGAATGTTCAGGAAGCTCTAAAATGCAGCAATAAGGAAGCTTTAGGATTAATTATTAGAAAAGTTCTCTGGCACCATTAAATAAGCTCTAGAAAGCAGGGTTCAGGAAGCTCTAGTGTGAAATGTTCAGGAAGTTCTATGAGTGTTTTCGGGATGCTCCAAGATGGTGTGTTCGGGAAAGCACTAGCAAGGAGTGTTAAAGACACTATGAGGCAGCCCATTTCCTCACTTCTCAACACCCACCACACTTCCATGAACCAACTCAGGCCTGATGTGTTTAGCCCATGTTCTCACATGTTACCTCAGCTATTAACCTATTCACATACTGTACAGTGCTGCTGGAACATATTTGAACCCTATAGAAATGGTCATGACATTCTTTATAAAATATTCAACATTATCTCGTAAAATTCTTATCTAAACCCCAGTTTATTAAAATGACCATCCAAATAAAGGACTTAAGCAAAAACATATGATATTTGTTATTGTTTATTTAATGAAAGTGAACTCAGCCAATTAAGTGAGGTTTGAGGGGTGTCAGGCATGTACTGTCCATTTCAGTGTCCTGCCACAGCATCTCGATTGGATTTAGGTCAGGACTTTGACTTACTTTAGATTTGCCATAGATTTGCTTCGGCCGTTTTCTTGTTTGATGATGCATTTTTGGCTCAGATTTAGCTCCTTGATCTATGGCCTGACGTTCTGTTCAAGAAGATGTACAACTGCCCATGTCCAGAGAAGCAAAAGCAGCCCCATATCTTGGGATTCCCACCACCATGTTTGACAATTGTTTTTGGTGGTAAATAAGTACGTTCCCTTGCTATGTGATATGGTATTCGGATTGTTCTATTGTCCGAAGCAGAAGTCGGTGTGACTTTTAACTGATTTAATGTATGAGTTCTCACGGTGTGGGGGCGTGATGTGAACCTGATTGTATCTTCAACCAAAGGAATCTACGTCCGGTTCAAAGTACTGTGTTTGCATAATAGTGGCGGGAGCTGCAGATGGCAAATGATGACACCAAATTGTTAGGGTGATACTAATATTATGCTTTGGAATGGTTGGCTGGGCTGTGTTGTCTTACACTGAGATATTCTGACGTTGAGCAGGCTTCACCTATCGTGCTCAGGCTGGAGGATTTGGCATGCCCAGGTCTGGCTCGCATATAGCATCGCTATGGCTGGTGATGTCAGACTGTGGTTTTTGAAATGAACATTTGTCAAATGATTTGGTGATATCTAAAGCATCAACCTGTCATCCTACATTTTTTAATTCATGATGTTTATTTAGTCAAACTGCGCACACAGTGTATAATTCAGGATGCTGTAGATTAAATATTACTATGGTGACAATCAGTTAAAATGACTTCGATTAATATACTTTGGTTTAAAAATAAATTAATAATCGAACACCTGTATTCAATGTCATGCATTTGACATTATATATACTGTAGGCTACCGAGCGCTACCAACTGAGCTTCGGGCCAGATGATGTGCTATACAACAAGTCATTATCAATACTTCGTCTGAGTTCGGTTGTTTTAGACCAACTTCATATTTAACATGGCAACAATGCCAAGGAGAGGATTTCCACCTCATGAAACAAAGCTTTGGACATTATTGATGTGTTACTTTGGTACTGCACCTATTTTACTGTACTCAATTTTAACCATGTTAAATAAGATTAAAGTGCCCATGCAAATTGTAACTAATGTTAGAATTAGAGATTAAATGTCGTCAACATTTAAAAAATTATCATCCAGCAAATACATTATATAGGGATTCGAATTTGTCGCTCATCATTAAGTAAAATGAATGACAGCAGTATGCGCTGGAAGCTACACAGCTTGTACTACCAGTGAGCAATACTTTAGAACAGACCCCAGCAATTATTTTTGCTTGAGGGCCACATTGAGCTTTTGAAACAAAGTAAAGGGCCACATTTTATAGCAATGCATGAAAAATATAGGCTGGAAAAATCCAGACCCAAATCCGGAGGATATAAGAGTCTGGCATCGAGTAATGAAAATGACCCAGCTTGAGGGGCGGCACCAAGCATGCATTTGAAAATCTCACTGTACGCAATTGTATAACACTACGACCTTGATCATCAGTGGTTTTTCGCTAAGCCCCTATGGCGGAGCTAACTGGTAGATTAAACTCTTGCCATATCAGTTTGGCAAAACAGCAAAAACTTCCTTTTTAAAAAGGTATGAAAAATAGGAAATGTTATTTCATTTAATTAACCCCGCCCCCTACACAGTTATGAGTCTCCTCTGTGTTTGACGGTAGGAATTATGTCATTTTTTGATAGCTTCGTTTTTGTCCTGTGATTTACTGAAAAGCTCAACTTTTGTTTCATCTGTCCAAAGTACATTTTCTCAAAAGACGTTCAGTTCAGGGATAATATGCTAATATAAGCGTATGAGGCATACATTTTCCTGCCTCCCGAAACACATGTGGACGCATGTTTTTTTTACGATTTTGTGCGATTTTGTACCTATTGCCATAAGAACAACCTGTGATAGATGGTGCAACTAGAAATTGTTGTACATGTTCTTGGATCTGTTTTTGAGTTTTCCTTTATTCTTTCTCCACCGTGCGAACAGTACGTCTGTTCATTCTTGAGAGAATTTTTTTCTTGTGGCCATGTCCAGGGAAGTTGTTTACAGTCGCATGGGCCTTAAAGCGTAACTCTCGCCAAAATGCAACCTAGGGTCTTTTTGTTAATGTACCCGAGTCAAACTTTCATTTAAAAGCATAGTTAGGATGGAAACGCCACTTTTAAGATTCTCCATATTTTTGGTTTTGATCAAATCGCCATTTGAATGGGAGTAATAGGGGCACTACTATGATAGCATCAAAATCGCTGTTTTTAAAACACTAAAAAGGCTCGACGCAACATTAAACTTTGCTTGAAGTGTCACCAGAAGCTGTGAACTTGAGCATTGAGAATATAGTAAACACTTTGGTTGGCAAAAAAGCAGCCACCTGAAACACACACTGCTAAGGTGAGTTGTAAAAAACCTTTCTTTTTAGTAAACTCTGTGTACACAAACAATGTTCTCAGCTCCTGGTGATACTGGTGATAAGTTTCATGTTGTGTCGAGCCTTCTTAGTTTTTTTAAAATAGCAATTTTGTTTACTCCAAACTTCTAAACTTTCTGAAGGTACAGTTATAATAAATGAGTATGTGAGATGTACCTTCATTGATATCTATTGTAGGACCGAAGCCTGCATTACTTTACCATAACCAATGTCAATACACAACTGAGAAAAAGTTTGGCAGCCTATTATGATCCTTGGTGTTGTTAGAGGGATAGAGACAAACGCGGAGGTATACGGAAAAATCAAACAAGGTTTATTATGTATAATACTGAATACAAATTAAAAGAAGCCTCGAGGGGCAAAATGCAATCATTAAACATTTTAACACACATCGACCAACACGCAACAATAAGTGACAGCTAATAAACACACTAAAAAGTTTGAAATGGACTGATAACGAATAAAGTGAATGCAGCTGTACCCGATTAAACGTACAATATGTCGTTTTTGGCCGCTAGGGGTCTCTCAATCAAAACAATAGCAAGAGATTTACTCGGATGACGTCGGGATGTAGCGTGGGATCATGAAATTTGTTATTGTGATCAATATTGCCTTCCAATCTAGCGTCTCCGGCTGAAAAAAAGTTCATCATGTATGGTTAAAAATATTATAACTTTATTCACGTTATGTTTCGCGGTTCCCTGGAACTTAGAGCAACTACAGCAGTCAAAGGTTATATGACGCCATTGACGGAAGACAAAATGAAACGTCCCGTGTCTTCGAATTATATTACAAATTTCTCTGGGTTTGAAAGTTGGTGGAAACATTTAGGATAATGTAAGTACACAACTAAGAAATATATATAATATAGGCATAGTTATGTTTGCTTTTTAATGCAAAGTACGTCTTTTGTTATTGTTTTGGAAAACTACATACGTACCTTTAAGAGGGATCTATTGAAGGACAATAGACATGTAATTCAAAAGAGCGGGAACCACAAAAGACAACTGACACAGAAAACACAGGGGAGAACTCAGAGGCTAAATCAGCTCCCCTAAGGGGCGACTGTGAAACAGTCATGAATCAGTCAGCTATTCATTAAGTCAGGCAGCAATCAGGTATTCATTTCTGTTAGGGAGACAGGCGGCAGGGAGGTCGGGCGTTCATGTAGGCTGGCTGTCAGATGAACAGGTAAACAGTGAAGTAACAGACAATTAGACAAGCAAAAAGACAACATGTGGAAGCAGGCCGGGAGAGAAGAGACCTGGCAGAAATGTACAGTAGTTTAGTAAGTTTAGTTTACTTAGAACACTCATTTGCAGCAACGGCCTGGGGAGAAGGAGGGGAGAGGTGAATGAATGAGCCAATTGAGAGAAGGGGATGATTAGATTGCCATGATGTTAAAAATGTGTCCAGGACACCGGGGTTAACACCCCAACTCCTACAGTATGAATAGTGCCATGGGATCTTTAATGACCACAGAGAGTCAAGACACCTGTTTAACATCCCATCTGAAATACAGCACTCTACACAGTCCCCATCACTGCCCTGGAGCTTTGGGAATGATCTTTAGACCAGAGGGAAGAGTGCCCCCTATTGGCCCTCCACTTCCAGCAGCACTGGTCTCCCATCCAGGGACTAACCAGGCACAACCCTGCTTAGCATTAGAAGCAAACCAGCAGTGCAGTACAGGGCCCTATGCTGCTTGCTCCAGGGATGTAAACAAGGATAAATGCACATGGATGTTATTCATTCCTCCAAACAAAGTTTGCTTGCATGAATGGAAAAGCATACAGTAAATGTGTGTGATCTGAATTAATTTTAACAAAACAATTAAACTATAAACATTTACTGTTAAATGGTAAATTAACTGCATTTATACAGCACATTTTTCTGACCAACAATGGCCACCAAAGCGCTTTACATTGCCTCAGACTCACCCATTCATACACCGACAGCGGTGTCAGCCATGCAAAGCGCCAGCCAGCTCGTCTGAATCTATTAGTTTGATATGATGTAATGGTTATGATTGTCCGGGTGCAGGCCCGGTGCCAGGATGAAGTGACTAAGGGGGCTGTTAAAAATTATGAGGGGGCTAATTGTTTTCTATATCCTGCTATGCTATTTCATTTTTATCATCATAAATAACAACAACACTGTTTCAAAATGTAATAATACTGTAGCATCTGCTGAGCTGTACAAAGCACAGGGTTGCCACAATACATTTTCTAGATCCATATAAAAACTAAACTCAAGGCTCTTTGCTCTTTGTAGTTGGCATACTTTGTTTACGAGCATTTACTCTATGCCATCAAACATGCTATGTAAATCATTCTCATATTTAACTCAAAATTATTACATTACTTAAATTGTAGAACTGACTCTGATGGCAGCTTCTACACATTTATCTCACAAAATGTTAGTTTATTTCAGATTTATAAAACCATGCCCACGCACGTCCTATGCCGTTTTCCCTTTATAAATCACAGCTAACTCTAAATGTGGCACAGCTTTAGCTGTTTATTTATTTGGCCATAAATAGTCAGTGAAACACCCCCAAATTAATATTAATGGATTGAGAAATCATGGCAAACACAGAGAGGAAAACCTCTCATTCAATGTAAAGTAGAAATTATTGTTGGCAAGGTGGAAAATCGGAGGAAAATGTTGTTTGGAAGGCACAGTGTGGCCATCACTAGTTCCAAAAATGCAGTGGGGTGGCAAAAGGTTGCAGACGGTTGAATGCCGCAGCCTCAGAGAGTCGGACCATGGTCGAAATAAAAAAAGCTACTAGCACTTCATCATGAAAATGTGTCTGCCAAGTGTCGGGTAACATTAGTTACATTAGTGAGCAACATGTCTGCATCACAAATTATATGAAATTTCTTTCACCTTTTAAAATGGTTAAGACATGCGTCACAATGGAACACATTTAAAAATAAAATGAACTAAAGGCATATAAATGAACACTACACTATTTATACTGTGAAAACCATTGTCACCAATGGACAATAAAAAATACAACTGAGCGGGCTAGGCCTCCTCTAGCCCCCTCATGGTGCTGGGCCGACTCAGGCTTAGTAGCGGGGAGATCGTTACAAAGCTGATAGAACAAATCTAATGGAATTTTCCGGGGAAACACATCACACACCAATTTCTAAAGCATTATATGGAATCTAAACAAGGCAAGTTCATAGGTAGTGAAGGAATGTTCACAAGGGCAAATTCCTCATGCTCTAGGCTATAGCTAAATATCATATGGTGGGCCTGCGGTCATGACTGTCCTCTTGCCTGTCTAAAAGCGCACAGACTGACACAAACCTCATGACAGCGTGGCCAAGAATGCTCAGAGATATCACTTCAAACGCTGCTTCCTTAAATGGAGATGTGCTTTGATAGGCCACCTCAGACAAATGCAGTTGCCCATCTGAAAGAAAACTATTGATATCCGGGCTATCTGTACTTGTAGAAAGTTGGCAGGCCTCTACCAGAGAGAACAGCGAGTGGTCAGTTTACTTCACTGTTAGTCTGTTGATAGACCTGGGCTTGACAGGGTTTACAGGAACTACCGAATCATCTTCTGTCGCCATGTCTGTCCACTCCAACTGTCCTTCTTTCTCTGACCTCAGCGCTTTCCATTTCTATCCACACTCACCTCTGTTCAACACTCCCCCCCGCCCTCAGAGTGGGTGAACAGCAACATTGTTCTCCTCTGTTGGGTGAGGTCTATTCATTGGCAGGGTGCCAGCAGACAGGTAGTTGCCCCAACACCCTGATAAAGAGAAAGGGTAGACAGAGCTACAACCAACTAAACCAACAGTGAGCTGCACAAGCACAGGCACAATACACAATATACAGGCCCTCATCATTAAAAGCTAGGCTAGTTCAGCGTCTACGGGCCCTAGCCACCCTCAAGCCCTGGCACCACAGACACTCCGGCAAGTTGGGGCTTGGTTTATCCGGTCCATTCAGCTGCAGAGCTGGCTCGGCTCCAAGGAGGCCTGTGTACCAGTCTCAGGTAGAGCTTCACACAGGGAAGACGGGGTAAAGGGGGGCAGTGGGAGATGGCCAGATAGGGTAACCTGAGGGTAACCAAGATGGAGGGAGCATAGTGGTGGAACGTGACTCCCCGCAGGTATATTCAGCCTGAGCGCCAACGGAGCAGAAAGCAAAGCCACTATTTGACAGATGGCTCTGCTGACAAGTGCATCCTCACCCGAGGGCTTAAAAGCTCAGCTGGTCTTGCTGCTTGGTCGGCCTCGTCACCTTGACAAGTGAAGATATCAGCGATGCCATTGTGTAGGGGATGGTTGGGAATGTGTGTGCCACAGGTGAACGGGAGGCCGCCTATTTTCACTATGCCTCTCTGAGTTGTTTGTAGACTAGCGCCGCATGAGTTAGACCCCATAGTAACCAGCACAGTGTGGGATGTGTGGCTACAAGCAAACAAAACCCATGTGCCCGCTGTCTCTCATTCGCATGACAAATGTTGGAATGATACAGAACTGCTTTTGTGTTTTTGTATTTAAAATACATGATTTACAATTACTCAGACAGTTTCAAAAGAATCAAATGGAAGCACATGTGTATGTACAATTTACTGGACAGAAAGCGATTACATCATTGCTCCTGGTGGCTCAGGACTTTGTTTATCCAAGCGACAACTGTGTTTCTTTGATTAGATGGGCGTCCCGGCTCTGATTGAGCTTTGAGTCATTCTAGTAAAGGAATCGCTGAGGGCAAGTGGTGTGTTTGGAGTTACCCAAACACTGGGTTCTAACAGCGTTTGAAGTCTTTCAGATATCAATTTGAGTGCTCTTATATCTGACTGGAAGGGGCATTTGGGCAGGGTGGGCTATTCCAATGCTTCTATTGTACCATATAAGCTCAATAATAACATTTTTGTTGATAAAATAAACATTTGAACCTAGGACCTATTTGATTCCTCAGTGTAGGTCTGTGGAATGTGCTGGAAGCAGAACTACATTGCTCCACTGCATGAGACTTAAATCTTCACAACATTGGTAACTGATAACTATGACTCCCCGATTCTGATTCATTCATGACGTCTTAATTTTACCCGGAGTCAAAGACCCCTGGGTGGCAACAGTTCTTCGGTAATGCCATCTGGTCTGTTAGAGCAATCAATATTTAATGTCTTGATATATTAACAAAACCTGTCTTCTGATCCCATAATATTCATATTTTCCCCTTCAGGAACAGAGGTCTCTATCATGTCTGTGTTTTTTCTAGTGAAGGAAGATTTACAGTACTCTGTGTGCCGGAACAACATTAAGTCTATGTTTATGTTTTCCTTGGAATTTACAAGTTTTGTAAAAAGCCCGTGTCATGCTGAATAGTCCTTACTGAATATTTGAATGGGTTATTGATTGACACACAGTTCATATTTAAGAATGTATTGAGTCTGTCAGTAATCTGGTCTTTCTGTTGTGTTTTCAGGAAAGGACAACCTTCCTATTTACTGGAGTCAATCCTGATTCAACAGAAGTGGATGTTTTGGCGTGGCTATCCAGCTGTCAGCCATAGTCTGTTGAAATTAGAATCCATCTATTTCGACTTTTGGAATAAAACATGAGGATTACAGTCCACATGTTGCTACCACCTTCAGGACTAACTGAACGCAACAAAACACCACACAATGGGAACGTTTAACATAAATTCTGGATTAAATATGACACTGATCCACGCACCTCCAACAGTTTGACCAATGGAATTACAGCAAATGAAGACTTTCCTTTTGCATCTCAGGATATGCCTTCCGTTGTTCAATGAATTTTGGAACAAAGTATTTGATTACATCTTTACAGAATGTTATGAAATATTTAAACACTGTACAAAACTCTTGTGTTCTAGTTGTAATTCATTATCGGACTATGATTTATTGAAATGTTAAGTTACAAAGGTTAAACAGGTCTTTTGGAGATACCTGAGCAAGTTTTCGCTGAATACAAGACAAAATAAATCATGTTGATTTCCTCATCCAATTCAATGTGGTTGTGTAACTAACACACTGCAGCACTGGCCACTTTTCCACTCTAAACAATTCATGTTTCCAACCAGGAAAACCAAGAGGATTAAACAAATAGTGAAATGCTTCTGACCTGGTATTTTTAATCAGATGGGTGGAACTTTCTTTACCTAACATGTCAGACAGAGTAAATGTTGACATATTTTTCAATTATGCCTGTCTGATGGCCTTATCTTCTTATCAACTGCAGATTAATGGATCGGTTTGTCATGTTGAGTCTGCCTCTACATGTCTTTCAGGATAGACAGAGACATAGGCAGATCAGGAAGTTATCTCGTGTTTGGCTTTCTGTCTGCACATGTGGAGGAAGAGAGAGCTATCTCTATGTTCACTTCTGTATGGAGAAAGACAGACAGAAAAAGAGAGTGAACAATAAAGAACAGAAACAGGGAGATGGAAAGAAGATCGAAGGGAGGCAACAGAGACTTGTTTATGGTTGCTCATTTTACCTTTGCTTCCTGTTTACCTCACTTGCTTTGGTCAGGCATGCTTGGCCCGTTGAATTGAACGCGAAAGGGAGAGTGGCAAGAGAGTTAAAAACAGTGATGGAGTGAAAGTCAGAGAAGGAGAGAGACAGGGGTAGAGAGAGATAGATGGAAGGAGAGAGAGACCAAGGGGTAGAGAGAGAGACAAAGTGTTAGAGAGAGACAGAGGGGTAGAGAGAGACAGAGGGGTAGAGAGAGACAGAGGGGTAGAGAGAGACAGAGGGG
>JACXGM010013837.1:6009-22748 GCA_016801145.1 Umbra pygmaea | reverse complement strand
GATGGTAAGCCAGACAAAATAAAAAGAGCATACTTGTATAATGAATATGAACACGGAGGTCAAAAGCTATTAAATATTAAAGCATTGGATCTTTCATTAAAAGCATCAGTTATACAAAAGGTATACCTGAATCCTAACTGGTTCACTAGTAAGCTAATAAGAGTATTTCACCCATTGTTCAGTAAGGACCTATTTCCATATCTACAAATTACAACTGATCATTTTCAGATATTGGAAAAGTAAATCATTTCTAAGATGTCGTTATTTTTCAAACAAGCCATGAAAAGTTGGTTGCAATTCCAATTAAATCCACCTGAAAATAGGGACCAAATTTTACAACAATTATTGTGGCTAAATTCTCATATAATAGCCTATATACTTTGACAAAATGTTTGGAAAAGGAATAATGTTTGTAAATGACATTATAAATTAAGCCGGGGGAGTGATGCCATACATACAGTTAACAAAACAGTATGGAGACGTATGCTCTCTTCAAAAATATAATCAACTAACCGCAGCAATACCATATACTTGGAAGAAGAAAATACAAGGGGGGAAAGGTCTGATCTTGTCTGTCAACCATGTATTAAAGATCTCACATGGATGAGGAAAATACAGATAAACAAAGAAATATACCAATTCCATCTAAGAACAAAAAAACTGGTTGCTTTTCCATATAAACTACAAAATAGCTGGGAAGAAATTTTTTATGTTCCGATCCCGTGGCATAACGCATTTGGATTAATACGCAAAACAACACCAGACTCAAAAATTAGAATATTTCAATGCAAGTTATTATACAAAATATTGGCAACAAATAGAAATCTATACAAGTGGGGAATACAATCTTCCCAACTCTGCAGATTTTGCCCTGAGGAAGCAGAATCTATAGATCATCTTTTTTGGTACTGTCCTTATGTTGCATGTTTTTGGTCACAGGTACAAGAATGGATGAATAAATGCAATATTTGCTTTGAATTAATGTTACAAATAGCAATACTTGGAGACTTAAAATTTAGTTGTCAGACAATTAATAATATGATAATTATTTTAGCAAAAATATTCATCTTTAATTCCAAATTGGTGGAGTCATTGAAAATAGAAAGGTTTCATAATTATGTGAATTATCACAGTACAGTAGAAATTTACATGGCCAATAGAAACCCAATATGGCTTTGGTTAAAAGATAGATGGATGTTGTTGGGTGTGGATGAGGGGTGGATCAAGTGAAACTGGGATCTGTAAAACGCACAAGATTTGCTAATATTGTAAAAATAACACAAAATGTATAAGCTAGAGCTAAATATTAAAATGGCACAATGTAATTGGTCTCAACTTTTGGTCACGGTTAAGTAAAGGTTAGGACGGGTGTAAAATATAGAAAGCAATAATATAAAACAAAAAAAGTGGGATTGGAAATTATGAACATTTTAGAACAAAGACAATCCTGTTGTCAAATACTGAAGCTGACCTTTCCCAAAATTAGAAAAAAAAAAATATATATATATATAACAGGTTAGGTTTAAGGTAAGATATGATTAAAGACTGAGAAAACTATGCTCATGTGCACATTTCCAATGTCATGTGACGTGTGCCCTCAGTTTTGAATCAACCAATCAAATGATGTTTGCCTTTAAGGCAGATCTGCCTGGAAAAAAAACTTTTCAATACCTAATACTCCTATGAGCGACATGGACAGTGATCCACAGAGCATAGACCCTGGTTGGCTAGTCAACGCCGCAGCCAGGGGATCCACCCCCTGCCAAGACCGAGGCTCCGCCCTCTTTGTCACTGCCGGGGGTCAGCCCTCTTATGTCCCTGGTTGTTTGGTGTCTGTTGTCGTTCATTTTGTAAGTTGCTTTGCCCATCGTGGCTGATTTATTTTTGTCTACCGTTTACTTTTTTGCTACTCCTTCGAATTTTTCTCTTTCGCTCCTGCCCCATCTGCACCATTACATTTACAGTATAGTTAGTATTCAGATTTCCATGGCTATACTGTAGCTAATGATGTGTGACTGCACATGGAGAACCATTTATGAACTTGAAATATTTGTAATCCCTTTGATTTATTCTTTGATCTATTTTGTATTTACTGACTGTGCAACCTTTGTTTGAATGTATGGCCTTTCTTCAATTTCTGTGCCAGTTTGTGCCCCTGGAAACGCTAACCTGGATCTACTTGAACCCTCATACTCAACTCTGGACCTCAAAGCCAGATTCACTCTACTTGTTCATTGCAACCCTCTAATCTGGGACTTATTTAGACCTGGGACACCAGGTGAGTCCAATTAATGTTGAGGTAGAACAGAAAACCAGCAGGCTCCGGACCCTGTAGGGTTAGAGTTCAATACCCCTGTCCTAGAAGGACAAAAGTATTGCTTAGCCCAGTGGTTCTCAAACCTCTCCTGGAGAACCCCCAGCCATACCATATATTAGCTGTATCCCAGAGCTAGCACAACTAGATCGTGTCAACTTATCATCTAGCCCTTACCTGCTTGAATCAGGTGAGCTAATTCAGGGCTACAAAACTGTGAAACAGCTGGGGGTCACCCAGGAGAGGTTTGAGAACCACTGGCTTAGCCAGTCAGTTAATATACAGTACCAGTCTGGCCCAGCCAATCAGTAGCAAGTTCCCAGACAGCAGTCCAGCTTAACCAACCACAATCTGTTTCCAATACAGCGGTATGGCCCAGCGCATCAGACACTGCTACCCAGCAGAATGCTGCACTCTGTTCCAGCCAGACAGCAGCTTGCCAATCTACTAGATAATCACTAGGGTAAAGGTACCCATTAAACCCACCAAAATCTGAGTTCAGTTATTTTTCATACATACTGACATAGTTTATTAATTTTTCAATTTGTTAAAATGTAAGATTAATCTCTCATTTGAAAAAACATTAATTTATTTGTGTATATTTTATCATTTAAAATAAAGATATTTTATGAATAAAGTAAAAAGTCTGGCAAATAAGTGTATATATATATATATATATATAGGACATGATTACATTTTAACACTCCAGTGTGGTTAAGGTTAGGGTTAAGGTTAGGTGTACGGTTAGATATGTATAAAAACTGAGAAAACCATGCTCATGTGCACATTTTCAATGTCATGTGAGGTCCGCCCACAGTTTTGAATCAACCAATGAAATGACTTCTGCCTCCAAGGCAGATCTGCCTGGAGAACACTTTTCAATAACTAAAAGTCCTATGAGCTAAAAAGAAGGACCCTCTGAATTGTCATCACCATTCATCCCTTTACCGCGGCGCTGACTACATTACCCACCTTCAACCAACCTTAAACATAAAACATCAACCTAACTGTCTGAGCCCAACTACTTGCAAGTAAAGAAAATAACCACGCTAATAGTGTGGATCCCAAAATATTTATAAAGATTTCTTATAAGAAATTATTTATGTCACGTTTAATTTAAAAACCGTTTAGTAGCATAATGTTTGGAATATATCCATGCTCTTCCACCAATATGAAACATAGATAGACTGATTCAGGGGTTGTGGAATATTGCATAACCATTCACAGTGTGATACAACTTTCCTCAATAAGAGTTGTCTATTGACAAGGGAAAACTAATTTCCCTAGCCTGGATATGATCTCATTGACTTCTCCATCAGTTATTGGTTTCCAGCTCACGTAGGAGAGAGGATAGAGAGTGGATTTATGACGATCGTTTACGGAGAGAAAACTCAATGAATTTAGTCCAGCCACTCTAAACATTGTAGTTGCAAGGTAATACCACTTGGTGGCACCATAGACTCACACAGGTAAAATCTTACAAAACCATTCTGTTAGTCTTTTCAGTTGTGTTGCCAATTTATATTAGTACGGCTTAGCTTTATACTGTCATTTACAATGTACTGATGTATCATTTGTTCATAATTATAGATTACTTCAATGTCTCATTATAATGTCATAATACTATACACTCCCCTATCTAAATGCGAACACCTTTTATCTGACATATTATCTTTGGGCTTTGTTCAAACCATCCGTGGTTGATTAAGGTCAAACGTCAAGCAAAAATGAATGATAAAAGCATCTGTTGACTGAAATAGACTGAAATAAAATTCATCACCTCGACCACAGGAAATGATCATAATCACACAATTATGAAGCAATGAGGCACTTTGGCTTTATGGGCAGGGTGCTTTACTAAAACGGCCAACGTAAAAACCCATCTGTACAAATGGGCCTTCGGATTTGAGCCAAACCAGGGGCTAAAATAGCCCATATATCAAGCCATGGCACATCTAACAATGAGCTACAGCTTGCAGTGCCTCGGAGAAGGGCAAGGCTTGCCAGACGTGGTGCATGCTGGAAACACAGTCGGATTAGATATGGAGATTTGTGATCCTGTGTAGCTCAGTTGGCAGTGCGTGCTGTTTGTAATGCCAAACGATGTGGGTTTGATTCCCGCTGGGGCCATCCATGTGTAAAATGTATTCACACATGAATGTATGGGGCTTTGGATGAATGGCATATCTAGTAGAACTGTAATATTATCTGCCAAAAAGTCTTCAAAATTATACTATTTTTAAAAATTGCTCCCTTACAATAAGGAAACCTTTTCTAAGTCAATGATTATATCATTGACATGATTTAATTTCGACAAATGTAAAATGTTAACGCATGCATTTACCACCTGGTTATGAATCTTTTGTTTTAGTTGTACGTGCATGTTTTATATGATAAATCTACCTCTCTCAAACTCTATTTCTCCACTCGCTATTATGCTGCCACGCCACTGTACTTACCAAATATTTACCTCCATATGTTGACATTTGTTGCACTACCTGTACAAATTCTTAACTGTTTAATCTGAAGGTCTGCAGTGCACACTGTATTTCCATGTGTTTTTTATTATTTTATTCTGTACCTCTTTGTTATGTATTTCATGTGTAATTTTATTTCGTCTGCACTTTTATCTTGGCAAGGTCACCATTTCAAATTAGAAACATTGATGTGCTTACCTGGTTAAATAAAGTTTAAATAAAATAAAATAAATATGGCTAAATATACTAAACTTTTTTAGGAATACTAGATATGTTGTTAAGTAGCTGTTCAATTGAAATGGACCATCAGGTCAGGTGACACCATGTGGCCCAAACTCCACTCTGTGTTTGTGAGGCTTTGAGGAACTAGATCCAGCTTATGTGAACATGGTGCAAGAATATTGAAACATTATTAGGATGTTTATTCATTATTAATGTAACAGTTTGCACTGATGTGTGCAGCAGCAGTGGGGTGGCAAGGTGGCTTAATGGTTAAGGCATCTGAAAATTGAAACCTGGGTAGGAAAGTTAAATCTAATTGCTCCCAGCTGCAAATTAAAATTGGTCCTTGGTTAACATGCAAGGTTAAATAACGGTGACATTTAATTTCACAACGCTTTTCAAAGGTTTGTTTCTAACTTTTATTTTATTACAATGCACTGTGTGTATTTAGTCCATCCGGGCACAGATATTCTTCCAGTCAATGTGTATGAGCTTTTTTGCTCCGTACTGTTCCGGTGATCGTGTGTTGCTGTGGTCAGGACAGGGGGATGGTGGTGTTGGGCGGATGGGGGGAACTGGACCAGAAGGTTGGGTGTCTGGAGCAGTAGAAGCTGCATCAATCAGTTCACTACCCAGCCATCTGGCCTGGACAGTGCCGCTGCTTTCCTTACCTTTTGAGTTTAGATCAGGATGTCATTATGAAGTGTTGCACTTTAACTTCAAAACACACCTGGTACATGGTAGGTGGTATGAGTGGTGAATGATCTTCAAACCTAATGTACAGTGTTTCTAGTAATTCTATACTGACATCAACATTGTTGTCTAACCTCACCAATGTTGTATGTCTGGTGTCTGGAAAAGGGCTCTGTTGACAATGCATGTCCACCACTTTTCCAGTAGAGGGCATCCTATCTCTCTTAACTAACTGCCAGAGTGGGTGTTACTCTCAAACATCAAGGCACAGACACAACCAGGAATAAAGTAATTATTCTGTCAATATGTATCTGAATGTATGTGATGTTGTCAAGTTATTTGCAAGTCCCAATATTAAGTACTTCACCCAGGGCAGGCTCAAGTATTTTCAAGGCCCTAAGAAAGATTAGTATGAGAAGCAGTGCATTTTGAATCAAACCATAGTAGTCACCCCTATTTTTTTTAAGTGGGATTATAAATATTGTGCCTTGCTGATTAATGTTTTTTAGATACTTTTAAACTTTTCTAATCAGTTTGCCATGACAACACTATGTTAAAACAATTGATATTACTTTAATATATATTCTGAGTCTTACAGAAATACTTCATGAAACACTTTTGGTTGAGGGCCCCCTAGAAACAAGGGGCCCTAAGTAACTGCTTATTTTGCTTAGGTCTGGAGCCGGCCCTGCTTGACCCACTGCTATCTCTCTAGTCTGATCGCTCAGTGTTATGCTTGGGTCCTTGTTGCTCAGGGGTAAAAAAATGACTGCTTCTCCTGACTATAATTTCATGCTACAGGGTTTTAATCTTCTGTGGCTGTGATACAATCATGGAGACACAATAAAACACCAAGCCAAACAAAATATATGCACTGCACTTTCACAATGCATCCTTTATACAGTCCTTACAATGCACTAACACTTGTATCAAATTAATCGCACACTTTCTGAATACATAAATAACATTTTAAATTTTTTAAAAGGCTCTTTGAGATAGTATATTTGCTACCGGCCGTGATCAAGATCATCTAAATGACTGCAAGGTACTGATGTCTGATCGAGCTAATGATCTTCCATCATAAATAATGACTTTTCATTATTTATCAAACGGTCAGTCAGTCAGTAAGGACCTATTTACCCATTACACCTTAGAGTTTTGATCCACTGAAACACAGCCTTTTTTCTGAGGTTGTGCGATGTTTGCCAACAGATTCTCCAGGCTCATTTCCAAAGGCCCAGTGAGCCTCCACTCGAGCCAGCATGTGTCTCCCCCAACAGGGATGTATGGTGTAGAGCCAGTGACAGCCACAGATGCCTGTACGGAATGCTTAATTAAATTTGCCACACAAAGTGCATGCTAATCACATGATTGAATGTCCTGCACCACCGTGTAACACACCTTGTAGGCCTCGAATGGGAACGGCTGTATTTTATGAGTCTTTCTGTTTCTGCCATGTAAGCAAAGTGCCCAACGCCCTTTAGACATGAACGACAATGGAAAGAAGAAAGAGTGTTCCACTGCAGCTAAACGGCTTCCTATGAAAAGGGTTAACTATCCATTACAACATTACAAAGGTGCTGTCGTTAGCAATGGGATTCATGTTCATTGAAACGCACCCACCCATTCTTCCTCTACCTATTAGGGGAAATAATGATAAGAATGTCTGAAAAGATATATAAGCTATAAATGGACAGAAAAGTGCTGGGCTGGACAGAATAAGAGCGTAGTGCCCAGCACTGCAACAATGAGTGTGATGAGGTGAGCATGCAGCTTGCTCAGAGATTTATGTGTAATAGCAAGGTCAGGTTCACTGTACAACATTGTTGGTAACCTTTCCTTGAACTGCCTTTTAATTATCAGCTCTTTACTATTTAATGAATGCCAACAAAAATGAAATAAAATGTGAATGGAAGCAAAAACCTAAGAAAAATAATGTTTACTTGGAATAATGCAAGGAATTGGACACCCCTACTAATGGTGAAGGAGGGATAATGGTGTGGGGCTGTTTTTCATAGTTTGGGCTAGGCCCCTTAGTTCCAATTAAAAGTAATCTTAATTCTACAGGATGCATTTTTGACAGTTGGGTGCTTCCAATGTTTTAGCAACAGTAGGGGAAAGCCTTTCCTGTTCCAGCATGACTTGCCCCTGTGCAAATAGAAGCATACATAAAGACATGCATCAACGTTTAGAAGAATTTGAGTGGCCTGCAAAGAGCTCTGACCTCAACCCCATTGAACACCTTTGGGATGAACTGAAATGGCGATTACTCCTCCAACATCAGTGCTTGACCTCATAAATGCTCTTTTGGCTGAATGACCTGAAATTTCCACAGACAAACTCCAAATCTTGTGGAAAGCCTTCCCAAAAGAATGCTGGCTGTTTTAGCCACAAAGGGGAAGCAACTCCATATTAACATCCATGACTTTCTAATAGGAATAAGCTCAGGTGGCCACATTCATTTAGTTAAATAGTGTCTAGTTTAATTACAATTACACATCTCTTAAATATGCATGAACTTAAAGGATCACTCCAGACCCCAAAACACCCCAACATCTTTGTGATGGTCATGTTTCCAACCTGTTAGACACTGAAAATAACTTCTCAGTGTGTGTTGTATTTCCAAAGACGGCCACCGCAAGTGACCAAAAATGTTGCCAGTGACGTCACTCGCAATACCTTTTGAAACTACAGCTAGGTTAATTGAATGCATTTGGTTGACTTCCTGATCTTTATTTGTCCCCCCCTTAAATCAAATTAATGGAAAAAAAGTTGCTTTGTTCGAGAATACTATGTATTGCATCCTTCTGTTAAGTAGCTATATAGCCAAATATGAAGAGTTAGAGCAGGATTTTATTCTTACAATGAATAGTGCTAGTGACAAAATATCAAAAGAGTTTTTAATCTTTGATTAAGTGTTATTAAATGGTAATATCCAACCATGTTTTAGCTGGAATGCAGTGAGGATGAAATACGGTAGAGGCAGAAATGTTATTGGGTGAATCAAGCTGCTGCTATGGAAGTGGCCGCCGGTGAAAATATTTTCAAACCCAGAGCGAACTCCCGCTGGTGGTCGTTGTGTGCAAACTGCAAAAGAGATTGAAAGTGTTTGTGGTAAGGTGTGGGACAGGGCTAAACATTTGCTTTCCACCATCTCCAGCCAAGTACCGAAGATGATTACTATGTTTGTTATATCATCCGAGTATGGAACAATATGTATGGAAACCATCAGTATGCAGAATATGAACTGGAGATACCAGACGGGTCTAGCTGGTCTGGCACTTGCAGAGGTAAAAAGCTAGTTAGCATGATCTACAGTGTATTTGTTTGTGTATTTGCGTGTATGAATGTGACATATAATTGAATATAATTCACAGTTAAGGTTAGGTATGAGGATACTAACGGTTAAGGTTAGGCATGAGGTTACTAACGGTTAAGGTTAGATATGACGTTACTGAGGTTCAGGTTAGGATTAAGGTTAGGGTTAACATTACAAAAAAAACGACAATCGCCTGTCTGCATCACACAAGCAATGTAGAACAAAACACGCACAAAGTGCCGTTCTGGATTTGAACTCGAAATGCTATTTACATGCTACGTCATGATCTTCATATGTTCATATTTAATGTTGTTGCAGTGTTATATTTAGTTCCCCATGAACATAATTGACCCTCACATACATTCATATTTCACATATTTAGGTTTTACAAAATAGTTCCCTCAGAACGTATTTCATGTGATTTTGGGCTCTCTGGAAGCTACGTGAAGTAAGTTCGCTTTGAATTCTGGACCTTGTAATTTTTCAAGTGCAAACTGATACAGAAGCGACTTAAATGTACTCTCAAATTTTCTCAGAAGCATTGGCAGGGAGAGCATTGTTTACAGTATGGCATAAATCATATATGGAAAATACACTGAACATAAATATAAATGCAACACAATTTTTTTTGCCCCCATTTATCATGAGCTGAACTCAAAGATCTAAGACTTTTTCTATGTGCACAAAAGTCAATTTCTATCAAATATTGTTCACCAATCTGTCAAAATTTGTGTTAGTGAGCACTTCTCATTTGCCGAGATATGCCACACCTGTGAGGTGGATGGGTTATCTTGATGCTGATTAGACAGTGATTATTGCACAGGTGTGCCTTAGGCTGGCCACATTAAATGGTCACTCTAAAATGTGCAGTTTTATCACACAGCATAATGCCAGAGATGTCGCAAGTTTTGAGGGAGCGAAACGGACAACTCCCACGCAGTGATTTAAAGCCACAACAGGTGGATTCAGCACCACGGCCAGCTTCGCAGCCTGAGGAATCACAAACAATTGAAGTGATAAATGGCAGTCATGCATCACCCAAGTGGGTGCTACACATTGGTGTTAGATGAGGTTGGCTTTCCCCCTCACTGTGTAAAGTGCTTTGAGTCCCTGAAAAGTGCTATATAAGTTTAACTATTCTTCTTATTATTATTATTACAAATAGGAACATATGGATTTAGGTAAAGATTAAGTGTTTTACATAAAAATAATTTTGGAAAGCATGTTTCATAACAACTTCTTAGGCTGAATCAGCGCTCTTGCAAATGTCCCTTGCTTCTAACTGTTAGAATGTTGGTCCTTATAGTAAAGACAGCCCAGCCTGTATATAACGAAGTGATGCAAAAAAGGAGGTACATTCAAAATAGATACGATTGCACTGCTGCAATTGGCTACACCACAAAGATTATGGGCTGAAGCCCTGTAGGCCCAGGTGTAATGGTGCCACTATCTGTTAAAACTAGTGACTGTTAAACAGTTGTAAGATACCACACTAAATGGCGGACAGATGGTGGATAGATACATGATAGGTTTTGTAGCATAATGAAGGAGATGTGTTTTGGGATGACTATACATTTAAGTAGACGTATGGCATCTCAAACCTACAAGCCCATTTGCTTCCTCGGAGGTGGGGATCCATCGGGTGTGAACCCACCCTTTCATGCCATTACATTGCTTGAGCCGTGACAATAGAGTTACTTTCTATCTAAAATCAAGCCTGGCAGCTACCTTAAACGTACAATATGTAGTTTTTGGCCACTAGGGGTCTCTCAATCAAAACAATAGCAAAACATGTACTTTGATGACGTCGAGAATTAGCGTTGGATCATGGGTTTTGTTGTCGTCGTCAATGACAACCTGCCAATCTAGCGTCTCCGGCAGAAAAAATATTATACTTTATTCACGTTATGTTTGGCGGTTCCCTGGAACTTAGAGCAACTTGAGGTGTCAAAGGTTATATGACGCCATTGACGGGCGACAAAATGAAACGTCCCGTGTCTTCGAATTAAATTACAAATTTCTCTGTGTTGAAAGTTGGTTGGTGGAAACATTTGGGATAATGTAAGTACACAACTAACAAATATGTATAATATAATTATAGTGATATTTGTTTTTTTATGCAAAGTGTGTCTTTTGTTATTGTTTTGGAAAACTACATTTTGTACCTTTAATGTCCCTCTATCTCCTCAGTAACATTCCCAATGTGAAAAGGCATCTTTTCCCAACCAAATACAATTTGACATACATGGTACATGAAAGGGATGTGATATACAGTCAGGACTGAAACTGTTTGGAAAGTTACACAGTTGTCATCATTTGGGTCTGTACACAACCACAATGGATTTTATAAGGAAATAATCAAGATTTACTTTAAGAGTAGACTTAAGTGTAGACTTTCATCTTTAATTTAAGTGTTATAAAAACTATTGTATGAACAGTGTAGGACAGGGGTCTCAAACCAGTTCCAAAGAGGGCCTAGTGTATGCTGGTTTTTGGTCTTTCCTTTCAATTAGAGCCCAATTAAAATGCCGTGTGAGAGGAGATCCTAACCATTTAGTGACCCAATCAATCAGTCAGGTACAAAGTAAAAGGGAAAACCTGCAGACACTAGGCCCTATGGGGAACCGGTTTGAGACACATGATGGAGGAATTACAACCATTTGTATCAGGGCTCAAAAGTAATTGGACAAACAAACATCATTCTGAATGAAATTGTGAGTTTTGATCCTGGTTTGCACAGGATGCTGGGTTTCCTCCCTGCTGATGTTCTGTCGTATATAGATCTGAGGTCACATTTGCATTGAGCTTAGTGTCATTGTCCATCTACACAGAGAAGCACTGTCTAATGAGTATTGCAGCATTTGTCTTGATCTGAACAGAAGGATCAATTCATCCTGCTGCTTTTGTCAGCAGTCACATCATCAATAAATAAATGAACCAGTTCCACTGGCAGCCATGCATGCCCACGTCATAACAGTACCTCTGACACAAGTTCATATTTTTCTCATCTGTCCACAGAATGTGGTTTCAGAATTGTTTTTTTAATGTTTTTGGCAAACTTTAATACATTTTACGTTGTGGTAAACCCTTCTTTATTTACTCAGGTGAAGTCTCCTCATGATTTGTCTTTGACACATATATGTTTACCTCTAAGAGGGTGTTCTTGATCTGACCAACTGTTGTGAAGGGGTTTTAACTGTTGTAAAGGAAATAATGACTTAGTCATCCATCAGAGTTGTGTTCTGTGGTCATCATGGTTGAGCATGGTGGATGAGCGGTTACATGGTCCACTTTCCCTGATGGTCGTGAGGTCAAGTCCACAGAGGTGAGATGTTTATTGTTGTTTTTTCAATTCTTAACATGAAGCACATTTGTTTCTCTAGACAGACAATACTATAATGGTTACTTTGTGGTAGTATACAGGTTACATTTTAATAACAAAATGTAAAAAAAGGCTGGAGTGGGCTATGAAGTTACAAATTCATGTCCTCTCCTCATGTCCTCTCGTCATTTACTCTGATTGTGTCCTCTCATGTTTTCTACTCATGTCTTCTCCTCATGTCCCCTCCTGTCCTCTCGTACTGTCCTCTCCTCTTTCCTCCTCCTGTCCTATCTTCCTGTTCTTTCCCTGTGTCCTTTACTCGTGTCCGCTCCTCATGCCCCCTCTGATTCTCTCCTCCAGTCTTGTACTCATGTCCTCTCACCCTGTCCTCTCTTCATGTCCTTTCCTCGTGTCTTCTCCTCTTTTCCTCTCTTTGTGTCCTTGCCTCCTTTCCTCTCCTCATGTCCTGTCTTCCTCTTCTCATGTCCTCTCCTCATGTCCTCTCATTCTGTCTTCTCCTCATGTCTTATCTTAATGTCTTCTCATGTCCTGTCCTTCTGTCATGTCCTCTCCTGCTCTCCTTTCCTCCTGTCCTCTCCTCATGGCCTGTTCTTATGTCCTTTCCTTCTGTCTTCTCCTCCTGTCTTGTCCTCAGGTCTCCTCCTCCTGTCCTCTTTTCCTTTCCTCTCCTTGTGTACGCTCCTCCTGTCCTCTCCTTATGTCCTTTCCTCCTGTATTCTCCTCTTTTCTTCTCTTTGTGTCCTTGCATCCTGTTCTCTCATCCTGTTCTCTCCTATTCTCTCCTACTGTCCTCTCTTCCTGTCCTTCTTTCCTTATGTCCTCTCCTTCTGTCTAGTCCTTGTGTCCTCTACTTATGTCCTCTCCTCATGTATTTTCCTTGTGTCCTCCCCTTATATCCTCTCCTCATGAATGTTTCTTGTGTCCTTTCCTCATTTCCTCTCCTCATGTAATCTCCTCCTGTCCTCGTGTGCTCTCCTCGTGTACTCTCCTCGTGTACTCTCCTCGTGTCCTCTTCTCATGTACTCTCTTTCTGTCCTGAGAAAATACTAGTGTCCCCCTGGTTCTTTCCTGGATTCACTGGATTTACCATAGAACATGTGCTGTAAACAGTGTGGGTTATGGAACACAATCGATTAAAATAAATATCTGATGCTGTTTGAATCTCGAACACACTCTTCATCCACCCATCTCTGCCTCTCTCTCGTTTACTTGTCCATTCCTCTCTTCTCTCTCTACCCACCATGCCAAGCCGCTCATGATTAGATTTGGCACTGGCATCCATCTGCACACCGGATTTGGATTGTCGCTTTGCTGCGACCCGTCTGTTGTCCGGTGCCTCTGGACAGGGGAGGGAACGGCCATAGAGAGCAAATCCAGTGCCAAGATTTTAAAGCTGGTTCTCCAGAATGAACAACGACTACAAATATCTGACCATCATCCTTCAGTCGAAAATTACTGACCAATGATTGGCCTGAATTCAAACTTAAAATGCTCTACCAAAATATGTTTAAAATTAACTAATTTGTGGGATTACGAAATGTAACCCAACCTTAGGTTTATCACAAAAGTGAATATACAGAAGGCCTATGGTGTATGTATTGACATGGAGCCTGATTATACAATTCTGTCTTTAGGCTTTAGGAGCTGATCGGCTCTCTCACACTGGAATCCCTTTTATTTACCATATGGATTAGAGGACTGGCTTGGCACTGCCTAATGTAAGTCATTTAAACCAAGCTCTGGTAAATTGAAGGCTAGGGCTAAATTTATACATATCTGAAAGGGAGACATTTACATAGTGTAGACTATTACCACTCACAGTTTAAGAACAGTTTACAGTTACCTTTGCACTGCTGGCCTTTAGGGGGCGACTCATTCTCACTGCTGGCCTTTAGGGGGCGCTGACTCATTCTCACTGCTTGCCTTTATAGGGTGCTGACACATACTCACTGCTGGCCTTCAGGGGGCGCTGATACATTTTCACTACTGGCCATTAGAGGGCACGGACACATTCTCACTGCTGGCCGTTAGAGGGTGCTGAGACATGCTTAATGCTAGCCTTTACAGGGTGCTGACACATGCTTAATGCTAGCCTTTAGAGGGCGCTAACACATTGGTGTTGATGAGGCACCCAGCCTGGTGCTGAAAACAAACTTCTCAGTCTCAGCATGTGTGTGAATTCAGAGGGACACCAAAGCACTCAGACAGTGTGGCAGGCAGGTGCTAATAAGTGATGCTTCCCCACAGTGTCCTTGTGTGTGATAGACATGACACCTTCATGAAAAATGCTCAGTTGTAACTAGTTACTTTATTCTTCACAAAACATATGTTTATATGAAGATGGTGTTGCATATTTGGACATTTTTCTAAAGATATCCACTGGCATCAAATGGATACTGTACTATTCTGTATACATCTGGCCCTTTGAGGTTTGTACTGACCACCCTTGAACATAGCTACAATAACAAATTTCACACTTTCTTGAAATCAAAGTAACTCCTCTATCTTGTAAAGTGCATGATTTTTTAATCAGAAACTACAGAAGGATGACAATTAAAAGTAAAAACCTAAATGAATGAGTAAAGCAACATAACTAATGCATATGATGTGGGGGGGGGCACGCTTCTGGCATGGAAGGGTCCACATATCCTCTTAGAGGGAGGGGTCACTCTCATTACAAAGAAATTCTGAGTGATCATCTTTATACGATGAAACATTTCTATCCTGATGTGACTGGTCTCTTCCAGGATGATAATACCCCTATCCACAGGGCACAAGGGGTAACTGAATGGTTAAATAAAGATTTTGGACCAATGTGTTGCACAGCTCTCTCCACCAACATATTGTTGAGAAGAATGGTGTTCCCCCCTCAAGTTCCAGAGACTCACGGAATCCATGCTGAGGTGCATTTAAGCTGGTCTGGTGGCTAGTTGTATCCCAACACATTTAATTTGTCACCCATCTTTACCTTCACCTGTATGTTGGATAAACAGCTTAATCTCTTTCCAGAGCCATAGTAGCCACCTCCAGTCTGAAATTAAATACGAAATTGTTTTCCTGTTTTGCAACAAAGCCTTATTTTCCTTCATTTTCCAATGCTGCTAAACATACTCTTCTACAGAACACCATCCTACCAGTCCTGGACTTGATGATCATCGACACCCTCAACAGTACTGTTACTCCTCAGCACTCGACAGTACTGTTACTCCTCAGCACTCAACAGTACTGTTACTCCTCAGCACTCAACAGTACTGTTACTCCTCAGCACTCAACAGTACTGTTACTCCTCAACACTCAACAGTACTGTTACTCTTCAGCACTCAACAGTACTGTTACTCCTCAGCACTCAACAGTACTGTTACTCCTCAGCACTCAACAGTACTGTTACTCCTCAGCACTCAACAGTACTGTTACTCCTCAACACTCAACAGTACTGTTACTCTTCAGCAGTGTTGGGGAGTAGTTAAGTAAAAGTAGCGAAGCTACTACATTTTTCAGTAGCTTGGCAGAAGCTCAGTTGCTTTTCCAGTAGCTAAATACTTTTTGCAGCAAGTAGCTGTGTAGCGTGAGCAAAAGCTACATTGTGTCATGAACCTGTCATGAATGAAGCAACGCAGCTTCTTCTTATTAGATTACAAACAAAATGTGTGCATTATCACCATCTGTTGTTTTATCACGCAGCTTATGGTTCAATGATGTACAGAAGTGGGTTGACAATTCAATTTCGACATACCCGTGCTATATTATTCATGATGGAGCAAGACATGGCAGCAGAATATTTGAGCATTTTGTGTAATAAAACAATACTCTTTGAAATCATAATTGTATTGCGTTGCGTTAAACAGAAAATATTTTAGGCTACTTAATACTTACCTCAGACACTTTTTCAGTTATTTATAATATACATCGTGCCAAAAAAATCTACAAAGTTTAAATGTAGCTAGCTACTTTTTGATAGTAACTTGTTGTGTAGCTAACTACTTTTCAAAAAGGGTAGCTTGACTGTAGTTTAACTACAATAACTTACAACTAGCTTGTAGCTTGTTAAACTACAGTTTCAGAGTAGCTACCCCAACACTGCTCTTCAGCACTCAACAGTACTTTTACTCCTCAACACTCAACAGTACTGTTACTCCTCAACACTCAACAGTACTGTTACTCCTCAACACTCAACAGTACTGTAACTCCTCAACACTCAACGGTACTGTTACTCCTCAACACTCAACAGTACTGTTACTCCTCAGCACTCAACAGTACTGTTACTCCTCAGCACTCAACAGTACTGTTACTCCTCAGCACCCAACAGTACTGTTACTCCTCAGCACTCAACAGTACTGTTACTCCTCAACACTCAACAGTACTTTTACTCCT
>JACXGM010013836.1:0-22539 GCA_016801145.1 Umbra pygmaea | reverse complement strand
AATATCTAATTGTGTACAATCTGAACCTTATATAGTGAAATGTGTTTATAGACCTGCTATAGTCTATTGCTGGACTGGTCAATTACAGACCAGTGAGAATGTTGGTCACATATAGGACAGAGAGGAAGGAGAGAAAAGGATTAGGAGACAGAATTGAAAGGCTGAAAAGAGTGAGGATGATTTAGGCTGGATGAATAAAAAACAGAATTGAAATGAGTAGAGAAAAGCTGACAGAGTGGACAGAAGGAGAGTGAAAAGAGAATGGTGGAAAAGTTTTAGCAGAAGGAGGGGGCGGGGCCTGGCCTTCTCTCTGGTCACATGACCTGGCTGTCCTTGAGGAGGTCATTGCTGTTCTTTCAAGCAATCTTTTTGTCTTCCACGCAGTGTCCTTCCATCTTTGCCCCCCCGAACCAGAACTAACTGAAAGAAACTTGTGTTCTCTTCTTCCTTCAGTATCTCTATCCCTTTTCTCTTTGTCTGGCTGGCAACTGAATGGAGGTAGTTGAGCGTTACACAATATCACTTCCTTTAGTGTCTGCACTGACATTGACTGACATTTTAATTTATCAATGCACAGGTGTTCAGTATCATATTCCTGATCCTTTGATTTCCATGTTCTTTTTACCTATACTGTGGTCTATATATTTTTATTTTATTTTACCCAGCAGGCCAATTGAGAACGCATTCTTCACGGCTACCTGAATAGGCCTCTTCCTCTTCCCAAATATATTCTGAGCCCTTTCGTCTTGAGACCTCTCTGTCACTGAGGGAACGATCCTTCTCTTGGAGCCCTGGTGTTCCTTCATGGAAAAATACCAGAAAAAACAGCCGTTTATGAGGTAATACACCGAATCTGTGTGACCTCTGTTCCAAACCAGGAACGTGCTACATAGAAATTGTGTATATAGAGAGAGTGTGTGAAGGACTGCATGAAAGAACCAGGGTCTAAATGTTCATTATACATTTCCCAGAGTCAAATATCTGTAATCAACTTGTGAAATGACTGTGGTCACTTCATATCTCTCTGTCGTGTGTGTTCTGTTTTTTTTCTGGGTCAACACTTGTCATCCAATAAAATCTGAAAGCGACTATGGATAAGTGTATGTCTATGTGTCCATGAATATGTATGCAAGTATGTATGAACATGCGTCACCGTGTTATTTAAAGACACCATCGGCATGATTTTTGTCCAACCCAGGAGATTATGATCTCAGCATCACTGTGTTCTCTACTGCTGTTTATGTAGATTATAATCTCAGCATCACTGTGTTCACTACTACTGTTTATGTAGATTATAATTGCTGTACCACTGTGTCCAGTACCACTGTCCATGTCGATTATAATCTCTGTGCCACAATCTCCACTATTACCTTCCCTGGACACTATAATCTTTGTGCCACTGTGTTGACTACTACTGCTGTCCATGGGGCAAAGCAAAGATCAAGCTTAACAACAAATCACTTACGCATGTGTGTTAGTGTATTAGGTTATGTTAGCTACTGTACAATATGTACCAGCTCCTGATGGTCTATCCACGAGCAAACATGGAACTCAAATGTCAACTGGCCCTCAGTGGAAATATGTGATGTAGAGACAAAAACAGATTTGCCTATCAAAACCCAGACTCAAAAACACAGGGCAGTAATACAGCTATAATAACACCTCCATTTGTTTCTATACACAAAGGCACATATGCAAGAAGGAATGTCATACGCATTGTAAATTATTTGCTAGTGCTGTGCATTCCAGACCATAATCTCTAAAGCAGGGGCTTTGGACTTGGGCAGAGGTTGCCCGGCAACAATGGACGTTGGTCAGAGTTGGATGGGCTAGTTTAGCTTCTTCTCTCTAACCAATAACATTGATTTAGTGGGGACATGGGAAAACATATACTCTACACGTGTCTGCCTCTGTGAGGTGTGAGCTCCTTCAGTTAACACATCAATGAGCGGTGGGATGACGTTGTCAGTTGTACTATCCAGTTACAAAGAGGGAGGCAGAAATTATGATTATAACATTTAATAACAGGTTGTTGTTGTATTTTTATGTTTTGGCCTGAGCGTGAGATTGGTTGAAGAACCTAGATGGTGTGTACTGCAGGAGACACATCTCAATGGAAATCAATAAGGGAATCTACAAATTCTCTGTCTGCACCATCTCTCTCTCTCTCTCTCCTCTTTCTCTCTCCTCTTTCTCTCTCCTCTCTCTCGCCCCCTCCCTCTCCCTCCCTCCCTCCCTCCCCCCCTCTCTCTCTAAACTTTTTATCTCCTGCTCTCCATTCTTCTACTGCCTGTCCCTCTAGGAAAGTCAGTCTTTAACTTGTTCAGCTTGAAACTCAAATTAGAAATGCACCATGGGATGTATGGTTCCCCTAAGGACAAGCACTTTCAGTCAGACAGATTTCTCTGTGGGAACTTCTCACATCTGGAATCTTCACTGCACCACTTATCATGCTTTCACACATAACCTAAAAACATGGCCGGCGGACAATGAGGGGCTTGAACACAAAACCTTCTGATTAGCCATGTGTAGCTGCTTTATATATTTGTTGTTTGATGTTAAGATATTATTGGTGGTTTTCTTTGTTTGATTGCATTGCATAGGACAGATCTGTAAAACCTTTTGGGCCAGTAGCAAATTGTAATTGGGCTATAAATATGTATACTTAAAACAAGTGTGGTATCTCAGTACTAGCTCTGAATGTACTGCTTAAGGACCACAGCTGATGTTGTGAATGTATGGGGCATTGTCCCTAATAGAAATAGACATAATCCAGTGTACTTCTTCTGGGAACCAAATCTTCCTTCAACAACCCTAATGAATGGTACAATATAAATGTATTTCTTTTATTGTTTCAGTTCATCATGCATGTCATAATCTTTCTTTGTTTCAAAATATAGAAAATATTCCTCTATTAAAAATATATATGTTTATTTTTTTCTAGACATTAGGAATCAGAAGCTAGGCTAGCTAAAGTATATTTGAATAGCTTCATTTTAACCGGTTACATTGTCAACGTTATGTTTACTGTTGTCAGTATAGTATGGTTAACAATATATATTTAATTTTATTTAATTATTATGATTTTTATCATGTTTGTGGAATTTAGATTTTTGGTGTTGGTTAGTTGGGGTAAATTACTGCACATAATTAGCCTGGCAAGCGAGACCCACATCAAGAGGTTGGGTGTGGGAACTCACCATAGGCAGTGCTCAATCCGAGGGGTGGGAAAACCAATTGTCTTTCAAATTCCCTATGCACACAAAAGGATAGCGCTACAACCAACCAGAGAAACGAAGTGTTCGGTCGGCAAAACTCCGAACACATCTTCCTTTTGTAAGAATGACTTCAGTGCCGTTCTTTGTTATTTTCTCAAAGAAAAGATTAACTCCAAGTCTACCAGTGTCGCGGCCAAAGCTGATTCGAGAGACCGCTGTTCGCCTGCAGCAGGAACCATTTCTTTGTTTTCCCGTGATTACGTTAAGCCCGCCCACCGACTCTATACACGTTGTGATTGGCCTGACCAGAATTATTTTTTTCCAGCTCGAAAGTCAACGGAGAGCTGCTAGACTGACCCTAGCTGCAAATTATATTTTCTGCGGCTAGGGTGCATCTAGATTTCTAGGCTAGCACATAATATCTTCTCAAAAACTAAATAATTTTCATGTTTTCCTGTCCTGAGGCTCCCCCTGCTGTTGCGCCGGGGCTCCGGCAGTCGAAGTCACCGGCCTTTTGATGCCACCGTTCCTACATCCTTCTCCTGTGATTCATTTTAACCGGTTACATTGTAAGCGTTATGTTTACTGTTGTCAGTATAGTATGGTTAAAAATATATATTTAATTTTATTTAATTCTTTGTTTCAAAATATAGAAAATATTCCTCTATTAAAAAATATATATATGTTTATTTTTTTCTAGACATTAGGAATCAGAAGCTAGGCTAGCTAAAGTATATTTGAATAACTTCATTTTAACCGGTTACATTGTCAGCGTTATGTTTACTGTTGTCAACGGAGAGTTGCTAGACTGACCCTAGCTGCAAATTATATTTTCTGCAGCTAGGGTGCATCTAGATTTCTAGGCTAGCACATAATATATTATAATATCTTCTCAAAAACTAAATAAATGTCATGTTTTCCTGTCCTGAGGCTCCCCCTGCTGTTGCGCTGGGGCTCCGGCAGTCGAAGTCACCGGCCTTTTGATGCCACCGTTCCTACATCCTTCTCCTGTGATTAGGCACACCTGTGTGCAATGGATGTGATTTATCTGTGTATATATTGTTTTCTCTGTTAGTGTATCTTTTAGAATGGGAAAGAAAGATGATTTAAGCAATTTTGAGCGTGGCATGGTTGTTGGTGCCAGACGGGCCAGTCTGAGTATTTCACAATCTGCTCAGTTACTGGGATTTTCACGCACAACCATTTCTAGGGTTTACAAAGAATGGTGTGAAAAAGGTAAAACATCCAGTATGCGGCAGTCCTGTGGGCAAAAATGCCTTGTTGATGCTAGAGGTCAAAGGAGAATGGGCCAACTGCTTCAAACTGATAGAAGGGCAACTTTGACTCGAGGTATGCATAAAAGCACTTGTGAAGCCACAACACGCACAACCTTGAGGCGGATGGGCTACAACAGCAGAAGACCCCACCGGGTACCACTCATCTCCACTACAAATAGGAAAAAGAGGCTACAATTTGCAAGACCTAAACAAAATTGGACAGTGGAAGACTGGAAAAATGTTGCCTGGTCTGATGAGTCTCGATTTTTGTTGAGTCAGAATTTGGCGTAAACAGAATGAGAACATGGATCCATCATGCCTTGTTACCAGTGTGCAGGCTGGTGGTGGTGGTGTAATGGTTTGGGGGATGTTTTCTTGGCACACTTTAGGCCCCTTAGTGCCAATTGGGCATTGTTTAAATGCCACAGCCTACCTGAGAATTGTTTCTGACCATGTCCATCCCTTTATGGCCACCATGTACCCATTCTCTGATGGCTACTTCCAGCAGGATAATGCACCATTTCACAAAGCTCAAATCATTTCAAATTGGTTTCTTGAACATGACAATGAGATCACTGTACTAACATGGCCCCCACAGTCACCAGATCTCAACCCAATAGAGCAGAGCTGCCCGACCCTGTTCCTGGAGATCTACTGTCCAACCCCATTTGTGATGAAATGTCTTTAGCTTTCATTTAGATAATTATTTGAATCAGGTGTGCTAAATTAGGGTTGAAAAGAAGGTAGATCACCAGGAACAGGGTTGGGCAGCCCTGCAATAGAGAATCTTTGGGATGTGGTGGAACGGGAGCTTCGTGCCCTGGATGTGCATCCCACAAATCTCCATCAACTGCAAGATGCAATCCTATCAATATGGGCCAACATTTCTAAAGAATGCTTTCAGCACCTTGTTGAATCAATACCAAGTAGAATTAAGGCAGTTCTGAAGGCAAAAGGGGGTCATACACAGTATTAGTATGGTGTTCCTAATAATCCTTTAGGTGAGTGTATGTGCTTTGACACCAGCGTGATCTAAATACAGACTTGTTGGCGAAGACTTTATTGATTTTCGTATATGGGCTTACTTTCGCCCAGTTCATTGCTAAAGCCTGTTGGCTGTATATCTGTGTTCCTGAGATTCTCAGAAAAAATTAAAAGGAATACTATCCTTGCATTTGGCTCCTCTTCTTACACTCATGTTACGATAATAATAATAATATTAATAATAATAATAATAATGAGATAAGTAGAAATCCTAATCTCAGTGATCCTAGAGGAAATTCTGTAAAGATTTAGCCTACAAATGTTTTGGGTCATGTCAGTTGAGAATTATTGCAACGAAGAGATCCCATCTGTACAAACACAAGTTGGCCATCACAACACATTCGATGCCTGACCCACTGGTATCAACTCACTAGTTGACACAAGTCACTTTTATGCAAAACCCCTCTGTATATAAACTCTCTTCAAACCCGTAAGCAAGTAAATCTCCCTAGTCACGTCAAAAGCCTTTACCTCCTTTGGCCACAACTCCTTCCAGGTCGCAGCTGCTAGCAACTGTAATGAACTACAAAAATCTTTTAATCTAGTGAACACCTCATTTCCCTTACTACTTTTAAATCACGTCTGTCAGAGCTTCTATCCAAATACTGTACTTGTTGACCCTCCCCCATACAGTCACATTACCTCTACCCATCTTAACCCCGGTGCCTTAGTTTTGCCCTATGGTGCAGTTCCATGCACTCATCTGCACAGTGTTATTGTATGTCATTTGCAAAGTTCCGCTCAAGTGTTATTTATTCAATTTCTTTTGCCATGTCAATTTTCATACCAATTGATCTACCTCCCTTATTTAGACAGCACAAACTGTAAATTTACTTCTACCATTTACTCTGAATATCTGCACCCTGTATGTTTTTATTTATTTTATTTGTATTTTTTTCACATGTAATGTACACATGTGTAACTTAATGTCATCTTGCACCTTTTTGCTTTTATCTTGGCCAGGTCGCCGTTTCAAATGGGAAATTGTTCTCAACGTGCCCACCTGGTTAAGTAAAAACCATAAGATATTATTTTACAAATAAGGCCATATGGGGGGTATGGTAAAGAACCAATATACTATGATTAAGAATTGTTCATAAAAACATCAGTACTAAATATAAATATTATGGATAAAGGACCTGGGTGGGTCCTCAAATATAATCTTATAACCCGTGGGGTTTTCCTTTACCTCACTTTAATAAGGCAATTAACACATCGCTCCACTCGACTTATCTTAAACTTCTATGTCTATACACTAAGTCACTAAAATCACCTAATTCCTCAGGTTCAGTAATCCAGCCCAACCCCTTAAATCTCCCTGAACAGCCAGGATCCACATCCACTAACTACTGCATCGTCACAGCATCTCCTCTGGTCTGAGAGGTAACAGAAGTCATTAATATATCAGTGCTTTGAGAGGGACATCTCAACTGGAGTCTAACAGCACTGCTGCTGAGGTTAGGACCACAGATGACTCAATGTCTTTATACAGGCCCAAGGAGTTAAAGACACCAATTGAGGTCGACCGTCGGGTGTGTAATTATTATTAGGATGGGTTTGGGTGTGACACCTGGAGATGAAAAGAAGCTCTCAGGGAAGGGGACAGTAGTGGTGTTTCCATGGAGATGACCAAGGGTTGATGACAGAAGTTGAGAGAAATGTGCCTAACAAGCAATAAAAACACCAACTTTCACACCCTCTCCTCCTCTTTAACTCCTCTACTGGTGACGGTTGGTAATATACACAGGTAAATATTGTCACGTTGCTTAGGTAAGTGGTTCTCAAACCTCTCCTGTTGTAGCCCTGAACTAAGGTAAGGGCTTGATGATTAGTTGTCAATTTGATTCAGGTGTGCTAGCTCTGGGATACTGTACAAATATATGACATGGCTGGGGGTCCCCAAGGATAGGTTTGAGAACCACTGGTTTAGGTGATATATCGTTATCCACATACTTCTAATGTTAGTTGGCTGTACCTGCATGAAAACACACCAGTAGCTTCTCTTCGTACTTTGTCCTCTATTCTCTATTGACCTACAATTATACAGAATGCGTGGTAAGCTTAATGGGATTTAAGGGATTTAAGCGTTGTGTATGTAATATTCATGGATAAAGAGTTGATTTACAAAGTTGCAGTTTCGTTATAGTATATCTAAATGAAAGTAGATGAGAACAGCTGAGTGCAGTATTGCGTAACTATGTAGTTTACAGTTTAAAGGTAGCTTAATGTGGTAAGCGTAGTATTATTAGAATGAGTGGACAGATGGCCCCATCTGAGGGCACCAATACGTACTGTAGCAGAGGTTTTTGGTTAGGATTGACCTGTACAGCCGGCCGGCAGAAGGACAATTTCTAGAGCAGGGGAGGACACTCAATAGAAAGGTCTCTGGCACCTATTTATGGTAACAATATTGTAGCAATTCCTAGTTTTAACACTTTTCAATTCATCTACTATGGTAGTCAGTTATAATGCACTCTTTCACCTTAACTAAGATCAATCATGTCTATATCACTGCTAAATGCAATGTGACTCGTGGAAGCTAGCATGATGTCTCACAGCGAAAGCTAACAACTAACGTAGAACGCACCATCTGCACCATTATCTCTCTTGTTGTTACATTATGAGATTAGAAACAACTAGGTCAGCCATATTCATAATGTACCATAAAAAGAACAACATTAAAGTGTGTTGAATTTTTGTTTATAATCTTTGCAGATTCAACTAAATACATTTGTCCAAGCCATTGCAACAATTGTTCTTAGAAATTTTGACCAGCAAAACACGTTTTAGCATGTTTCCATACGTCATACTGGAGGTATATTGTTACCCTGTTTGATAGGCTGAAGTAACTGTAAAAGAAAAGCAATAGTAGGGATTCTGAACCTAATACCAGAAACATATATCAGCCAAAATCAGTACACAGACCTAAGGAATTCTAACAATGATTTCACCATTTCACATATAGGTTGTGTTAAGCACCATGCTGTACCACCTGGGCTAATTACCTTTGCATGTTTTCCAATATTATATTGAAAATTATTATATAATTATCATTATATTATATAAGTATATGCTATACTGATTAGAATACAATTGGTACAATTATTACCAATTACAATAACAATTCCAACACAATTTCTTTCTTCCTTTCTTTTTTTTTACTTTTCTTTTTGATTTTCTTTGACTTTAAAAAGAGATTCCCCTGGTTGTGTGGTACTGGAGTAAAATAATGTGAAAACTGAGGTAGTCCAGCTTCTTGGTGCAGAAATGGTTCTGGGTCTAGTTGTATATGTTATCACCAATGTAAAATCAAAGTGTACGTCCGTTCCGTCATTGTGTTTCCCAGGTGATCAGTAACTGCTGTACACCCAAATCCACGCCCTCAGTTTAAGCACCGCTTTCACAAAATCTTGATACATCCAACATAGCAGTGACGAAAGCAGAACCAAGAGACTGAACTAATGCCGTTTGTTATCTCACGCATCCCACTCACTTCTGTCAGATTCTTAGGTTTACACCCAGAATTGGCCCACAGGAGATTAGAGCGTGAGTGAGAGCATCCAGTCTTTCATCTGAACTTGTGAGCAGAAATCAGAAAGTTATGACCATCAGAAACATCTGTTGTGCATCATAGGAGATTGGAAGTTTGTCACCTTTGACCTACTCTTTCAATATAAGTTGTTTAGTGCCTAAGGGATGGAATACAATTAATACAGTAGCTCAATGTGTATTTTTTGTGTGTGTGTTTACATGTTTGTGTTTGTTTACAGTATGCAAGCATAGCATTTGTGTGTTTGTTGTTAACCATGAAGCTAAACCTTACCACTTAAATCGATCAATTTCACTCTTTCTATGAGAAAAAAACAAGTAAGATTATGTTTCATCAACGTCCACCCACATTCATCCACCTACACATTCACTCAATAACACATAATGTAATGTTCATAGACCATGTCGAAACACACTGACGGCTCATCCATGCTTACTGTCCTTCATCTTCATTCGCACAATGTTTACGCTACTTACTGAAGTCCACTGTCAAGAAAATTACTTAGAACCTGCTTTAATTTTAAACTGACATTTATTGGCTAAAATGTGGGCCAACGCATAGCTATTAAAATGGGCATGAAGTTATATTTTACATTTCGTTGAAGTTTTACAATATGTATATTAGAAGGCCTTGCAAGCCGGGAATGCCTGTGGGAAATACTCTCAACTCTATCTTCTTAACCTTGTCCTTTTATGGCGATAGAACCATGTCTTCATGCTACTCTGCATTAACAATATTCTAACACTCTTAACCTAACGCCAAACCATAGTGGTTACCATGGAAACCATCTCCAAATGATCAGCGCTCTCCTTACTTGTGATGTTGATGTCGAGGGGAAGGGGCTTCTTTGTGTGGATGTTTGCAGAGACAAGCATCCTGGTAATACTGTTTAATCGGCGTGGAAAGGTTTCAGGTAGCACCGAGAATATACAGTGTGAGATGAGGGGTTGTGTGTAATGAGAGCACACTTAGTATTTTGTTTTATTCTTGGCTACTGTGTTGCCATGTGCTGTGTAATACGATTGTGTGTAGAATGTAGGTATGGTGGTCATTTAAATGCAAACGTAAATTCTCTAATACTTCTCTCACTCCCTCTCTGAGAAATGTCCTTCAGACAGGTCTCAGGTTATCTTTACTCAACCTTTAATAACATCCCTTTAGGAGCCAGTTGACACAGCTTTCTGTGAGGGAGATAATACATTCCAGATGGTCCAAGCTGACTCCATACAGACAAAAAATGGAAACGTTTCAATGTCAAATATCGTGTGAAGCTTTGACACCGAATGCTTAACATTTTCAAAATCCGCCAGGTCAACTTAACAGGATTTGAATGCAAAATCTGACTGAGCAGATAAAATCGGTTCGTTCACCTCAGTGGTAGCGTGAACATGAATCAGAAGAGGCAGTTGCCTTGGGCCTTGATTCAACTAGACACAATTAAAAAGAATAATAATAGTAACAATCATTTTCAAACTCTAATTAAGGCCCTCACATCCCCTGCTCACATCCTCTACTCAGTATTTGAACATATTGCCTGCTGCACTGATTTTCAACTGTGCAAATTGCCCACCGAAGGCCATTCACATGTCGGTTTGTGGCTGAAACTGGACTCCGTTATTAAAAGTAGGCTGTCATTATCCGTTAGTACCTCTGGTCAAACAAAAGACAACCGCACGAATGAGGAACAGATGTCCTCAGTGGCTCCAGATTGTAGGATAGTACATCATCACTGCACACAAGCATCAGGCAGGCCTTCAACATTAAAGGGGCATACCCAAAATTTTATACACTACTTTTGTTTTTGGTTTGATTTATCTAAAACAATTTGTTTTTCTATTATTTTCCTGCAATTAAACAATTGATTATTAGAGTCAAGATTATATTTTCTATAGTATACTGTCCTTCAAAGGCCCCCACCTATTTTGGCTGCCTCTCCTTCCAGTTCTCCACGGCTAATGATGCTTGAGTCTAATGTTCCCCTAACTAACATTAAAGTATTATTATCAGTTCTACAGTCAGACCAAGGAAGGAAACCTACTAACAACAATGCACACAGGGCAGAAACAATAATAATATAAATTAAAGGATCAATTAACACAAAATTTCAGATGTCCTTAAGGGACATTATGACACTTGCACATACCTGCACAGCTGTCTTTGTATATTCTGCACATTACCATTCCCATATCCATTGTTACCTAGTGTTATTTTTGCACTGCCAATTTGTATTACGATTAATCTACGGTACCTCTTTAGCTCAGACCCTATTTTGCACTGACTGTATAGTATACTGCCGTGACACTTTACAAACCATCTAATCTACCTCTCCAATTCAGACATTTCTTGCACTACCTGTACATATTTTTATATTGTTTATTCTGAAGATCCGCACCTTGTATTCCTGTTTTTTTATTCTTGATTTTATTGTGTAATTCATGTGTAACTTTGTCTTTTGCACCTACAGTAGGCGCTTTTATCTTGGCCAGGTCGCCATTTCAAATGAGAAACTATTCTCTACGCGTGCCCACCTGGTTAAAAAAATATTTAAAGATTCCAAGGTAAGCTAAGTAAGAATCTGGTCAAAGTTCTGTGATCTAAAGTGAAATGCCCATGTACTTTATCTGATTACTGTGGTTGTTTCCTGAAAAAACAAGCTTGTTGATCAGCCCACATAATATAGATACAATCAGAAAGTGATGTCTGTCAAGATTCAGAAACTGGATTATAGTGTGTTTACCTAATTACTTTGATCTGACTTGATAGGGCTAAACAATGTTTGGGTTTACCAGTATTTATCAACTTTTATGGCCTATTCTTGTCAGATGGTTTATGGGTATGTAAGAATTACTCATTTATGTCACATTTATTTTCAGGACAATTGTAGAAATCCTTTCAATTCAGAAATATCAACACCTTATCAATGCAAACATATTTTAATTTGATATCAATATTTTTTGTTTTAGATCTGGTGAAAGGCATCAGGCTTAGGTGTCCATGATGTCTGCTTAGTTTTCTAAATGGTGGTTCTTGTTACTACATTGCATTTCTGTGACATTAACTCCGGTCCAATGATGCAACTTTAGCGCCTATTCACAAACACGCACACAAACAGCTGTTCATTTAGAATGGTTCGTTAGTTTGATTAACACATTCCAGAACACACCACACACACCCGAGCGGACAATCTGTCAACATGGGGTTCGTTATGGAACCACTCATTAATGTATGAAGCAATTAAGGTCATCTAATCACCAGGGTGTGTGTTTTTTTGCAAGCATGTACATGTGAGCATGCAATGGCCATGGGGCTGGGCTATAGAAATGAATGGACATTAAGGTATTACATAAACAGTATACTCTCCATTGATTTCACTGTGAGTTTTAAACTGACGGTAGGCTTCACACTAATGTGGTTCAGCTGAAGCAAGGTCAGAGTAAATGACCCCTGTCAGACCTCATATCAGTGTCTCTGGGACGTCCTGCTGCCAAAGAAATCGCCGGAAATTGAAGGACCAATGAGTGCTGGCAGGGAATAACATGGAACCCTTAGTAGAGAGACATGGAATGGAGTTAAACACATTGAAGTCAGACAAACCATTTGATTTACTCCAGTTTAGGCATTAACATGAGCCATCCTCCTCAATTAATGTTCATCAGTCTCCACTGGTGCATAGGTATTTGCTTTTTTAATGCATGCGTGTTTGTGCATGTGTGTAGGACTCTAATCATATCCATGGGCTTTCATCAGCTGTGTTGATTTCCTCAGCAGGGGGGCATATCTCTTCGGCGTTCTTCAGACGACTGGAAAACAAACTTTTACATTAGGATCTCACTACTCAAAGAAAACAAAACACATAAAACATCTTTGATACCAAGAAACTGTATTGAACAAAGAGACAGTAACAGGTGGTGTTTTCAAGAAGAAAAGCCCTCCCTCTGTTTTTCCCAGAATCCTTTGTTGTCTCAGCAGGCTTTGCTCCATATCAGCCCACTGGGTGAATAGGGATTGAAGGTGGTAAGGGTCAGAGGTCACAAGTATTTCCTCTTCTTTTTTTTTTTTTCTTTTTTTATTTCCTCAAAATGTTGTGTTATGTCAACACTAAAGGAATTAGGAAAAAATATTTTAAATATCTATAAACATTGATAAAATCCATAACATTTATATATACCGTGCACAGTGAATGTTTACAGAGTGTGGGGATTAAAAGGTATAATTGTGTTTTTAGTTGAAGCAGACTGTGTCCATCGTTGTGACTTGGATGAAATCAAATCAAATTGTATGACTAATTGATGCTGAAATCCAGGTAATTCCAAAGGGTTCAGTTTGGCAGTGATTTTCTTGGTTAAGTTTCTGAAAGCATGGATTTTACAAGATTTATTCCATTACTCTTTCCAAAAGCCACAACAATTCCATTGTGATTTTGCTTTGTGAAGTTGTTTAACTTCCTGCTAAAAGCAGAATTCCTTTCCCAGTTGATGTTGTTATCCAGGCTGAAGCAGGTTTTCCTTAAGATTTTGCCTGTGCTTATCTGTTCCTTTTTGTCTACATACTCCCCAGGTTTTACCCATGTCATTGGACCTACTTTCTCTTTTCAGATGATCAGATTACAAACACTGAAAAAGCAGTATTTCTTGATATTTTAAAATCCTGAAAAGTATTTATAGCAGATTATAATTCCCCAGAGTATGCAGTGCTTTGTAACACAATATGCATCTGTATCTGCTGTATAAACTCGGGATTGCTAACACTATATTGGCAAATAAAAGGTGTTGCTAACACTAAGTGCTTTATTGGTTATGAAAGGGCAGTAGCGCCATCAAAATACTTAATAGAAATATTACATCAATATTCAAAATATGTTTCATGTACTTTATAACTATACTTGTTAGAAATATGTATTACAATAATAAATGCATTATTTTAGCTATAACTTTTATTACCAAAAGTACCAAAAAGGATCTCTGGTGGTTTCAAAACAGTGTCCCCATCAATATTCTATGGTGCATACTGTACATGTACACAATATTGTTATAAAGTACATATTGTTTTGGCCCTAATGTTTGAAGTTGAAAACATATGTATAAGCTGATTCTAGGAGCATAGTCAAGCTTTCCAACAAACTAATAAAGAAAACAGGTCATGTGTTGCCCCCTGCAGGATATAGAGAAATACTGCATTGTCAAGCACAGGAAAGAGATAACATCCACTATTTCCATTGACATGGCTTAGTGTCTATAGCCTTGTTAAAGTAGTAGTGGTACTGGCTTGTGACAAAGGAATTGTTTATTTCATGGTGATTAGGCAGGTCTCAAAATCAACTGATTAAAATAAAATAGTTGGATGAAAAATATAACTGATATACACTCACCGGCCACTTCACTATGTACACCTTGCTAGTACCAGGTTGGTCCCCGTTTTGTCTTCAGACCTGCCTTCACTCTTTGTGGCACAGATTCAACAAGGTGCTGGAAACATTCCTCAGATTCTGGACATTATTGCTTCATGCAGTTGCTGCAGATTTGTTGGCTACACATCCATGATGTGAATCTCCCGTTCCACCACATCCCAAAGGTGCTCAGTTGAATTGAGATCTGGTGACTGGAGACAATTTGAGTAAAGTAAAATCATTGTCATGTTCAAGAAACTTGATCAAAGAGTTGATCTGAGCTTTGTAACATGAGGCATTATCCTGCTGGAAGTAGCCATTAGAAGATGGATACCTGTGGTCATAAAGGGATGAACTGAACTTGGACAGCAACAATACTCAGGTAGGCAGTGGCATTTAAAAAAGGCTCAATTGGTACTAAGGGGCCCAAAGTGTGCAAAGAAAATATTAATATTATTATAATATACCATTACATTACGACCACCACCACCACCAGCTTGAACCATTGATACAAGTCAGGATGGATCAATGCTTTCATGTTCTTATGCCAAATTCCCACCTTACCATCTCAATGTCGCAGGAGAAATCTAGACTCAGACAGGCAACGTTTTTCCAATATTATATTGTCCTATTGTGGTGGGCCTGTGCAGATTGCAGCCTCAGTTTCTTGTTCTTAGCTGACAGGAGTGGCACCCATTGTGGTCTTCTGCTGCTGTAGCTCATCTGCTTCTAGGTTAAATGTGTTGTGTGTTCAGAGATGCACTTCTGCAGACCTTGGTTGTAACGAGCGGTTGTTTGAGTTGCTGTTGCCTTTCTGTCAGCTCAAACCAGCCTAGCATTTCTCCTCAAACCTCTGCCATCAACAAGGCATTTTTCCCCAGAGAACTTCCCACTCACTGGACATGTTCTCTTTTTCTGCCCATTCTCTGTAAAGCCTAGACATGGTTATGCAGGAAAATCCCAGTAGATCAGCACTTTCTAAAATACTCAAACCAGCCCGTCTGGCAAAAACAACCGTGCCACGTTCAAAGTGACTTAAATCATCTTTCTTCCCCATTTTGATGCTTGGTTTGTACTTCAGCAGATCATCCTGACCATGTCTACTGTAAATGCCTAAATGCATTGGTTTGCTGCTACGTGATTGGCTGATTATATAAAAAAATATTTGGTTAAAATAAAAAAATAATTGTGATAATCGTTTTGGCCATAATCGTGCAGCCCTAGTCTGAACACACCACCACCCTCATAGGCCCTCCACCACCCACTTCAACTCAAGAATCACCGCCACCATCTCCGCTCTGTACACTTACACCCGCTTCGTAAACCTTTGGACCACCTGCACATTAAATTCTGGCACATACACACCCACCCGCCTAGTGGACGGATCCTTGGACCAATCAGTGTACAGTTGCAAAAACGTATATAAAAACCCTGCCCAACATACCTCTCCACACATCTACCCATGCTACCCTCATCAAACCCCTTCCTACCCTCCAACAAACTCAGATCAACCCATGGAACCAGAAACAACCAATGTGGCACACTCCCCAAATCCACCATGGGCCCCAACACCACCTCACACAACCCATTCTCCTCCACCAACTTCTCAATCACCCACCCAAACACCTCTATCTTACCTACTACACGCTCCCAGCACTCACCCACAGCCACCACTGCCGGATGACCCTCCACACTACCCTTCAATCGTTCCCAGTAAGCCAGTGCAAGTTTATTCCCCGCTGCATGCCCAATGGCATCTCCCCTGCCTCCACCTGCACACTCTCCACCGGTGAGGTCCTAAAGGCACCCAAACATAACCTCAAAGCAGCAGCTTGAACCACATCCAGGGCCTTCAGGACTGACTTAGCAGCAGACCCATACACAAAACATACCCATAACCTAAAAGTGACCTAATCAACACCTGATTCATACATAATATGACCCAATCATGTCCCACCACCGCCCGCACGAGAATCAAAACCCTCCTACACCTCACATCTACATACTTTACATGAACCCTCCACGTCAACGTCCCATAAAAACAAACACCCAGGTACTCCAACACCCACAGCAAGTCCTGCCCATAGAGACTTGGGACAGAGGTAATTTTGAAAGCAGAGCTAAAAAAAAATCTTGTCCACACATGCACGGTTTAAAAACATCTCTGTCTACACGAAAACGCAAAAATGCCCGATCATGTGCTAACAAGAGCATGCCAAACCAACAGGTGACGATATAACCCTAACCGTAAAAGCCATGTTGGCAAATCAGAAGCCTAAAAAAGGGTTATTACCTGTTCCGGTAGTTCTCACCCAAAACCGGCGAGGTTTGTGTCGTGAGTAGGGATGCTCATTTTGGGTAATTTTCCTGACCGACAACCGGAACTCGTTAACCAATTATTAACCGTTAACTGATGAGATAAGATTCAATTAACTTTAAACAAAAAATTAAATTTACGAGTTTCTGTAACCTGTTAATACAAAAAAAATGGATTTGTTTTAATGTCTAAACAGCATACAGAACAGCTCAACAACAGCTGCAGGGTGCACCAGCTTTGCGTATAAGTTAACTCGGGTGCAAAGTCCACACTAAACGATACGATGAAACTAGTTAGTTTCATACTAAAGCTGTGTCGATGTTTGGTTTCACCAAACTACACTGGAGTAAAGTCCACACTAACCAAAATATTGTCGCAGAAAATTTGTCGTACACGTTTTCACTTTCTTTTTTAAATCAAAGGAAAGTAGCCTTGATGCAGTGTCTACCGAGTTGTCAAATTATAGAATGAAAACAGTCGGTAACAATCTGGTACAAGGAGGCCTACTGCAAATAAAGGCTATATTTCATTAACACAAAACAAAATGTTGATAACGCTTGCTATGCGTTGTTACTAACTATACAATATCTGCCGAGCGCACCCATTTCATTGAAATTACCATTACGGTACTCTCCGAAAGTGCGTGTTGTCAATCACTGTGTGTGTTGTTTTTAAGGTAACCTTATTTTGTCGGCTATAATGCATCAGGAGCATGATGAATTATAGCCGATAAAATAATATATGCTTCCCAATACGATACCGTTATACGTTTCTGTACATGAAAAAATGAAAGCGCAAGTTAATATCACAGTCATCATAATTGTCCAAGGGTTGACATTTTAAATGAAGAACGCGTTGCAGATGCTAAACAGGCAGCCGGTATATTTTGCTCCTCATTACCTATATCTCCCTACCTTTCAAAACGAAGCGCCAGGCTCTGGTTTAACTAATATAGGCTATAGATACGTAAAAAATAAAAAAACTTCTTAACCTTTTAACTGATAGTATTAATCGGTCAAATGTTTTACTTTCGGTTAATGGTTAAACGGTCAATATGAGCATCCCTAGTCGTGAGAGCGTAGTGTAGTCATAAGCAGTGAACTGCGTAGCATTGCAATCTGACGCCTCTGTTCAGAAATGTAATGCAATAACTGTGCATGTATTGGTATACATGTTATAAGCCGTGTTAGCACAGTTATTAGCAGTGATATTTTGGCTACGTCCGCCATTGCACAGACTCTTCCATTTATTTATTTTTTGCACAAACTCTCTTCATGTAAACAATGGAGATAGTGGCGCACAATCTGACGTTAAACAGAGATAACAGCTCGCACTAGGACGTCACGTGCCAAAATCTTTGGTTATAGTGTTGTCGTGTGGACGGTGAAACCAAAGATTCTACGAAAAAAATTTACCCTGGCCAGAGTTTTCAAAAAAGCTTGGTTTCAGTGACCTGATACAGCGTTTGTGTGGACGAACAGCATAACCGCATAGAAAAAAATGTGGTTTAAAAAAAATACCCGTGCTCGTGTGGACGGGGCCTTAAACGTGCAATATGTAATTTTTGGCCGCCAGGGGGCTCTCAATCAAAACAATAGCAAAAGATGTACTTGGATGACGTCGGGAGGTTGCGTGGGATCATGGGTTTTGTTATCGTCGTAAATGACAACCTTCCAATCTAGCATCTCCGGCAGAAAAAAATGTTCACTGACAAAGTAATATATTGTTAAAAAATTATAACTTTATTCATGTTATGTTTGGCGGCTCCCTGGATCTTACAACAACTAGATTAGTCACAGGTTATATGACGCCATTTACAGGCGACAAAATGAAACGTCCCTTGTCTTCGAATTATATTACAAATTTCTCTGGATTTGAAAGTTAGTGGAAACATTTAGGATAATGTAAGTACACAACTAAGAAATATATATAATATATGTATAGTGATGTTTGCTTTTAATGCAAAGTGTGTATTTTGTTATTGTTTTGATTGATATTACATATTGTACCTTTAAGCTAAGACATGTGACCTTCCTCCTAGAATAAATCATGAAACTTGACTTGGCCACCGACAACCTGCACCCCCACGTCAATGACCACTCCTCCACCAATGTAACTGCCTCCTGCATCTTCCTCATTACCCAATCTACACTAACCTAAAGGATTATTATGAACACCCGTTCAATTTCTCCTTAATGCAATGATATACTCAACCAATCACATGGCAGTTGCTTCAATGCATTTAGGGATGTGGTCCTGGTCAAGACAATCTCCTGAACTCCAAACTAAATGTCAGAATGGGAAAGAAAGGTGATTTAAGCAATTTTGAGTGTGGCATGTTTGTTTTGTGCCAGACACGCCGGTCTGAGTACTTCACAATCTGCTCAGTTACTGGGATTTTCACGCACAACCATTTCTAAGGTTTACAAAGCATGATGTGAAAAGGAAAAAACAGGAAATAAACAGAATGAGAACATGGATCCATCATGCCTTGGTAGCACTGTGCAGGCTGGTGGTGGTGGTATAATGGTTTGAGGGATGTTTTCTTGGCACACTTTAGGCCCGTTAGTGCCAATTGGGCATCGTTTAAATGTCACGGCCTACCTGAGCATTGTTTCTGACCATGTCCATCCCTTTATGGCCACCATGTACCCTTCCTCTGACGGCTACTTCCAGCAGGATAATGCACCATGTCACAAAGCTCGAATCATTTCAAATTGGTTTCTTGAACATGACAATGAGTTCACTGTACTAAAATGGCCCCCACAGTCACCAGATCTCAACCCAAATGCTGATAATGACATTTTTGTTATTGTGTTTTAAAGCTACACTGTGTATTTCTTTGAGTTGATTCTTAGCAAAAAACCCTTTGTTCTTTCACAAATATGTGATCATTCATGTGTAATTACTTCCACCTAATAATCAAAGTATTTTCGTAAGTGTAGAATCTTCCATTCACCATACATACAATCGTGCCGCTCACCATGTTACGCCTCAATCTTTAAAATACATTAGCCAAAGAGGGACATACCTGGAAATTCAAGCTCGGCCATTTGCGCTTTTACACAAGTGGCACCGTGACGAATGCCAGAGGGAGATTACTCACGACTGCCGGGAAATTTCAAAGTCTGTTGAAGATGTAAGATCATGCCTGTTCTCGAGGACATGTAATAGTAGCGCTGGCTCAAGCTGTAAAGTAGGCAAGAACGTTCGCCTGGCAACACAAACTGGGATATTTCGTTTCAAAATAATAGCGCTTGTGGTTCATTGCAATAATGATTGTTTACTCATTGCATAGGTAGTGTCCATGTTCATGTTTTGCTAAAATTATTATTCTGTTTGAATAAAACAGACTCTAGTGAATGTTTTTCAAATGTAATCGTGTTTTCACATGAGACACTGCCAATATATTCAATCAAATTGTGTGTAAAACATATTTGTTACTTTTATTAATAAAACATGTTAAATTATTATTTTTGCTATCACATGCTCTTATTGTTTCTTTACACACAATACAATTGTATTTGTTTATAATTCACGGGCTGTGTAGTGAATTAAAAATGATTATTGCAATGAATCAAAACAAGCACTATTGTTTTAAAAGAAAAAAGAAAATCCAAGTTCACGTTGCTGGTATAATAACGCGTTGCTTGTCATAAACATTTTTACCAGTAGATGGGAGCAGATCTTACACAATGCAGCTTTAAGTTAAAACTGTAGCCAGCCAGAGGAGTACTGTGTGTTGGTTGCTAAATTACTATAATGTACTATAGGCTTAAATGAAAAGTAAATGATACATCATATCGTTGTAATATACCTTGTTTTACTAGTTTGCATATGTATATCATAGGAGTGGGCCACTTTGGGTGGATTAACTTTTCAATATAATCATGACAAACATTTTTCAAATTGAAATTCCATTAATAACACTTAGAAGGTTTTAAGCAAATGTTTGCCATGCTTTTGTTATAGTATTAAAAGTTTTTGGCAGTTTATTGTGTCTATCGCGAGACGTATCGTTATCGTTTTATCGCCCAGCCCTAGTATTAATCTAATTGTAAATGGGAAAAAGTTATGTGCAAATGGAATTTCTTGCACCTTTCAAAATGGTTAAGACATGCGTCACGATGGAACACATTTAAAAATAAAACAAACTAAAGGCTGATGATGACATTTATACTAGTATGAAAACAACTTTCCCCAATGGACAATAAAGACTATCTATATATCTGTCTATCTATTATCTATCTATCTATTTATTATCTATCTATATCACCTATCTATACATCTATCTATCCATCTACCTGCTCTGCCAGACAGAAACATCGACAAGAATAGCAGTTTTAATCATGATTTGGTCCTGTTTACCGTATTATTTATGAGGATGAATTACTTGACATGCAAATATAATTAGAAAACATATTTGACTGTTTTTTTTGCAAATATGTCTTCGTGTGCATATACGTTACAATCTTTTTTAATTTTGTTTGTTTTTCACTGCAGGCTGTTATTTGTAAGAATGGCTTTGTGAAATTTTCATATTATTAATGAGAGGCAGTATTTTGATTTTGTTTACACAACGCTCTGCAGTTTCACACACTTTCACGTGTTTCATCCACCTGCAGATGATGTTGCCATTTGTCATTTCACCCGTTTTTGTGCTTTATAAACGAGGCCCCTGACCTCAGTACTCTCAAAGCCACATCCCTCTCCTTCACTCTTTCCTCACAGTCATCCATCCACCATGGCACCACCCTCCTCTGACCTCCACCCTTTGCCACCGGAATAGTCAGCACTGCTGCTGCTAAAATCCTGGCCGTCTCTGACTCACACACATCGACTGACTCATCCTCTAACACCTGCACACCCACCCCTTCACTCACACGCTCATACTCTTTCCAGTCTGCCTTCCCAAAACACCACCAATGAGACGCCACTCTATCCTGTCTACACACCCATAATTCTACTCTACACACCGCAGTGTAGTGATCACTCCCTACAGTAGTCTTACGCCACACCTCCCCGATAAAGAAGCAGACATCAGTGTCAAATCCAAACAACATTCCGACTCCCTTATAACATCAATCTTAGTGCCCCTCCCATCATTCATACACACCAGCCCACAACACCCCATAAGGTCCTACACCGTCCTCCCATGACCATCTGACCTCACACTACCCCACACCTTGTTATGAGCATTAAAGTCCCCACACCACATCACCTTACCAGCACTGCACCTCCTATCAACCTCTTCCCAACTTCTCCAACACCAGCTGCTCACAGGGGTTAAAAATTAACAATCCCTATATTTCCTCTATGCCCCATAGCCTCTATGCACACAATCTGAGACCTGAACCTCCACCAGTCTGTAATCCACCCCCTCCTTGACAAACGTAGCACAACCTCCACCCGTGCCCTCCACTCTATCACACCTGACTGACCTAAACCCTGGAATCACAAAGTCTAAACTAGTTTTAACGACATGTTTCCTGTACACACACCACATCAGGCACCACATCCAAACCTTCTTCTGAACCCTAAACCCTCCAAACGCAGCACTGTGTTACCCACCACAATTACAACACTTCACCTTGTCCGCTTCCCCACACTTGCCATACTCATGCGAACCCCCCACACCTAGCACACCTACCCTGTCCTCCGCACACAGCAGCCACATGCCCCATACGCTGGCATTTAAAACACTGCAGTGGTGGTAACACATATTCCCTCACATAAAAACTGAGAAA
>JACXGM010013835.1:0-22650 GCA_016801145.1 Umbra pygmaea | reverse complement strand
CTAAACAACGATCAATATTAACCAAATTTCTCTCTCATATTGCTCATCATAACCACTGAAAATTATAAAAACAACTAACCCAAATTCAAATTATTTTATATATTTTTTATTTTGCTGATCCGAAAAATGATCCGATCCGTGACTCTGATCCGAAAACCGATCCGATCCGTGAGTTTCATGATCCGTTGCACCCCTATCAAGCTGGGAGTCTTGTGTTCCAAGGACTCAGGTCATTCTAGGTCATTGTCCTAGGATTCAACAGGACACGAGATATAAATCAGCAGTACCTCAGCATAGAATGCAGATTGATACACATTCTCCAGCCAAATGAATGAAGCCCAAGGGGCTGTGAAGGCATAATAGCTGTATGAAGGCATGTATTATTTAAAAATATATCATTTAAGTTTCAAGTTTAATCTGACGGACAATTTCAACAGGGAGTTACCACGCAGGCCCCCTGTCTCGCGTTATTAATGGGAGAAGGGCTACTCTGTACTATTGTAGATTAGTTGTTATTGGTTTCTCAGCAAAATGTTTGCCTACTCTGTAATAGTGGGACCACCTAGTGGAGAGGTCATATTAGTGCAATCATTTGTTGAGTCTGGGAAAAGAGTTGCCTTCTACTTGGCTCATGTACTATCTGAAAATACAGACATCTTGTGATAGCTGAGAGTTTTCATGTACTATCTGAAAATACAGATCTCTTGTGATAGCTGAGAGCTTTCATGTACTATCTGAAAATACAGACCTCTTGTGATAACTGAGAGATTTACAATCCTGTGTGGCTCAGTTGATAGAAACTTTTCAAATATATTTTTATTTTTTCAAAGATAGAAATATTTTCAGTACCAGGATTAGCTTCCAACAAACAGAATCCGAAGGTGTCAAACCGCAAAGGCGTCAAATCGGTTTTCACCTTTACTTGTATCGGACTGATTGCTTAACTCACTAATTGGTTAGGATCTCCCCTAACCTGGCAGTCTAGGTCTTAATTGGGCTCTAATTGAATGGAAAGACCAAAAATCAGCATACACTAGGCCCTTTGTGGATCCAGTTGTTATTAGGTATTTCATGTTTTGTGTGTCCTGATCAGACTGACTGCAGTTTATTTCCACAAAATTCCTGTCTGTGGCTATAATAAACAGGCTGGCCCCTCTGTTTGGCCTCTACTGTACTTCCACTTCCCTGTCCGGTTTCTGGAAACTACTAAACAACTTTTACAATGGTGCTTTGAATTCCTATGCAGATACCCAACTGTAATTTGATTCTCCTGTTTCAAGAACAGTTCTTCACAGCAGGAAATGCAAGCTTGTCGCGTGTTAAAAGGTTAAGGGCTTCTAAATGTGTAATTACCTTTGAAAAATGTATTGACAATGTAAATGTTTTTTAATCCACTTAATATTTCGCATTTTGTGTTGCTTTTATTGTTGTAGAAATCTTGGTCAAATTAGGATCCTACATCTTTGTTTACTCTATATGAGATCTGTATGTGACATACATTTGTAAATGCCCACGTACACAGGAAATAACAAATATTACTTTGAATTGTGTGTTAGTTGAAACACAGACACTACAATTTTATACTTTACATGAAACATTCCTCTGTTTTCACTTTGGGACATAATGCAACATTTACATGTACGGTACATTCTCCAGGCCATTTTGGGAGGATTATTTGTCATTGTGAGTCTCACTCATCTGAATCCTTTTCTAGTTTTATTTTCTAGTTTCTAGTTTTCTATTCTTCTAGCCTGAAGAGGGCACTATAAAACACATTAATTTTTGTAGAATCCATTGTACATCAGGCATCAGTTCTGCATCTGTTGATTTGCTAAATATCTGCCTGCCAGCCGTTGGTTTAACCACATTCACTATTATCACACTGAAAGGTTCAAATTGTATCTGATCACTGATGCATTGTCTGCTCGAACATTTGCTGAGTTAAACAGCTGCCAAAACGGTTTATTCATCATTCTTAATGATTCATTAATGAAGGAGATGATAAACAGAATGCATGTCATTCTTGAGTTTTCTTGATCTAATATGTAATGGGCAATCATTAATCTCATCAATTAAGGCATATGTTAGCTTGGGCCTTATCAGTGGACTTTGTAAAGTTCTTGGTCTTGAAATCCAACAGTGCTCAAAAAGGGTCAGTAATGGGACAAGAACATTCAAGATGATACTGATTCGACCACAAAGATGTGGCAGAGTTATTTCAGTGATTCAGAAACGTCATGACCCAACAGAGAATTTAAAGTGTCCAAGGTGAATCAATATATTGTCCTCAGGAGAATTTCTAAAAGACCAATAAGCATGACAGACATTTTTGAGAAAAATATATATGTTTTGAAAATGTATTGGATTATTATTTTTGTCTTTACTAAGGGGTCCAATAATTCTCAAGGGCACAGTACAGTATTCATTGACATGTTCACCCACGTACAGCTTTACACATAAATGCATATAAAAACACATATTTTACATGAATTATTTAAAAACAAAGTATACATTTATTTAACCTTTATTTAAGCAGGAACGGCTCTTGTTTTCAAGGCTGTAGCAAATAATTATTACAGACAACACAAAACAAACTGTATGTAAGCCATACATTCACAGGATTATCTTTACCTACAAGTCAAGTCTTTGAGATCTGAGAGTTGAACTCCATAGAGAGTACATCAACCAAGCTACAAATTCACAGGTCTTACAGGGATATACTGTATAAAATATATTTTTTTGTATCCATTTTAAGATATTTGGGAATTTGTACATTATTTGGAACATAATTTGTATTAGCATTCTGTACTATGTGATATTTTCTCTTTATTTGACATTATACGGTAATTATCACAATGGGCACAATTGACTTTTATATCAGTAGAGGGACAACTAATTGTTATTCTTTTGTGATCAACAGGTGTTAAATATTACACTAAATCAACACTAAATTTAAAAAATAACTTTGTGTCTTTGGAGCAGTACTTTTTACCATGTCCATACCATGTCATTTAAAATTGGTGACAAGTTACTTCAGAGAGTGTATTTGTGTTGCTTCACAATCACCTGTGGCAATTGTCATAGAATCTGGCAAGACAACTCAAACAAAGCTGGGACATTTAGAAATGCAAGGTTGACTGCCTTGTAAGGCATCTTGGAAGATGGACTAACCCCAGTAAGGACAAAGCTCTTATTGTTCTAATGAAGATTTGGCACAACCGTGTGGCATGTCAGGCATGCAACCTTATTGGACAACCCCTAATCTTATCTTTATGTGTTGTGAAGACAGGTATTTTAACATCAGACATAAGAGTTGGCAAAACAGATCTAGAGCCATGCTAGATAACCTCTGATATGACACACACATGGCAGGCTGGGTAACGCTGGTAATGTATCCAGTATCATTTCATAAATTACATTGTAGTAATATAGCCGATGTTCTAATTCAGAGACTTACAAGGGCAATTAGAGTTAAGCCTTGCTAAAAGGCTCAACAACAGCCATTTCAACTTTTTTCTTACCAATTCAAACAAGAAAGCGATCTTGTTATTTGTTACAGGCTTCATGCTTTAACCACTACTGTTCGTGACACTGATTACTGTATAATGTTGAGGATCTGTCGTCACTTTTCGTTAAAAGAATATGTGTTTTCCACAAATCCCAATGACACATTTACAAACTATTTCCAAACTATAAAACATAAAATAACGCTGACCTGTCTCAAAGGAAGCTGGAAACTCATTCCTGCATTAATGACACCTACCTGACACAACCACAAAAAGCCATTGTTCCTGGGTGTGTCAGAGAGGGAAGGAGGGGTCTCAAGTCCTCCATTGGCTCATATATCCTTGAAGGGAGGACACAGTGCAGTGATGATGACAGGAAAGAATGAGCCTCTCCACACAGTGAGTCTCAGTCAGACTTTACATTTACATTTGAATCATTTAGCGGACACTTTTACCCAGAGTGACTTACAATAAATACAGCAATCACCCGACTACAAATCTGACTCCCTAACCACTGAGCCATTTGACGAGTCAGAGTATCACTGCAGTGATAACAATGTCCCACATGGTTGCAGTAACACAACACTAGACAGAACTAGACAGTACAGCTAAGTAGATACAGAGAATATTATCTTAATGAGCAGAAGGTCAAGGTCATGATCAAAGTTTAAGAAAACACAAGCAAAGAATCAGCCAAGAGAGGATATAGACAACAAATGTAATATGCACTGACCGGCCACTTTATTAAGTACACCTTGCTAGGACTGCGTTGGTCCCACTTTTTACCTTCAGATCTGCTTTTATTATTTGTGGCATAAATTCAACAACGTTCTGGAAACATTCTTCAGAGACTTTGGTCCATATTGACATTATTGCATCACACAGTAGCTATAGATTTTTCGGCTACACATCCATGATACGAATCTCATGTTCCACCACATCCCAAACGTACTCGTTGGGATTGAGCTCTGTGACTGTGGAGGCCATTTGATTACAGTGAACTCATTGTCATGTTCAAGAAACCAGTTTGAGATTATTCGAGCTTTGTGACATGCTGCGTTATCCTGCTGGATGTAGACATTAGAAGATGGGTACACTGTGGTCATAAAGGGATGGACATCATCAGAAACATTACTCATGTAGTTTATTGTCCAAAGAGATACCCACCTCCCACACTATTACCCCCCCACCAGCAGACTGAACTGTTGAAGGCAGGACGGATCCATGCTTTCATGTTGTTTTCTAAATCTTTTCAAAATATATTCAACATCTTTTCAACCTAATTTGCATAGAGGGTTGGCTGTAACGTGGTTATTTAGTTATGTGGCCTTATTATCAGCTCGAACCAGTATGGCCATCCTCTGACCAATCTTCCATCCACAAGGTATTTTTTCTCAGAGAACAGCTGCTCACTGGATATTTTCTCTCTTTCAGACCATTCTCTGTAAACCCTAGAGATGGTTGTGTGGAAAATCCCAGTATATCAGCACTTTCTGAAATAGTCAAATCAGACCATCTGGCACCAACAACCATGCCACCACATTCAAAGTCACTTAAATCACCTTTCTTCAGCAATTTGTCTTGACCTTGTCTACATGCCTAAATGCATTGATTTGCTGCCACGTGATTGGCTGATTAGATATTTGGGCTAAAGTGCAGTTGAACAGGTGTACCTAATGAATTGGCTGGTGAGTGTATATTATAATTATGAATTATTTACCTTCTCCAACCACAGAGGTTCTTTGTTTACTTTTTTAAATGTAGTACTTTTGTTTTTGTGCTATAAATGAAGCACAAAGTAGAGACATTCTATATACTCAAATAACAACCATCTAATTAGATTACATTTCCCAGAATGCATGTTGCATGTCTTGATGGTTTTGGTAGAGGCTTGTTTTATTTTTTTGCCAATCGCTCTGCTCTGCCGGCCAGAGTGGCTTTGGAATGCAGCTATAGCAGAGCCCAAGCTAGGCATCACTGCACTTCACTTGGATCCCTTCCAGACCAGACCCCTCCCTGCTGATAAAGAAAGCATGTATACATTCCAAATGGCACCCTCTTCCCTATGGACAATGGTTAAAAGTGAATCATTATATAAGACATAGGGTGCCTTTTGGGACAAAAAACTATAACTTGTTCACAAGAACTTGGCTGATGACTAAGCAGTTGAGCCTGTACTTTGGGCCTGTTCAGTACTTTAATGTACTGTACATCGTGTGTCTTCCTGTTTCATACATGGTGCACCAGCCTCATAAAGATATTCCCACACAAAAAAGATTTGAATTCAAGTAAAAATATAACAACAAAATATATTGTCTTTCTTAGCAGTTTTATTAGTAGAATCATTGGGAAAATAAAAAGATAAAAACATTTGCTAACATATGATTTGCATATGTATAAAAGGTTTATGAATTTCCCACTAACTGCTTTTCAGTAACCTTGTTAGATAAGATGTGAGAGAAAACTTTGAGAATATTCAAGCAGTGTTAATTCTGTTTTTACACAGGCAAGACATAGGCAGAGCTAATCCAATTGGTAAACATATAAAAGCGTAATCGGGCAGTCTAAAACCAGCTTAGTATTAATAAAACAATGATGGTGCTGTTGCAATTGGAACTATAGTCAATTCCCATACAACTTTGCTTGTGTTTTACATTGGTTTGATGTTTGCTAAAATTGTTTGTGTACATGTCTTACAAATCACATTTCAATTGTGAATTAGCAACTACAGTGCCTTGCGAAAGTATTCGGCCCCCTTGAACATTTCGACCTTTTGCCACATTTCAGGCTTCAAACATAAAGATATAAAACTGTAATTTTTTGTTAAGAAGCAACAAGTGGGACACAATCATGAAGTGGAACAAATTTATTGGATATTTCAAACTTTTTTAACAAATAAAAAACTAACAAATTGGGTGAGCAAAATTATTCAGCCCCTTTACTTTCAGTGTAGCAAACTCTCTCCAGAAGTTCAGTAAGGATCTCTGAATGATCCAATGTTCACCTAAATGACTCATGATGATAAATAGAATCCACCTGTGTGTAATCAAGTGTCCGTATAAATACACCTGCTCTGTGATAGTCTCAGAGATCAGTTGAAAGCACAGAGAGCATCATGAAGAACAAGGAACACACCAGGCAGGTCCGAGATACTGTTGTGGAGAAGTTTAAAGCCGGATTTGGATACAGAAACATTTCCCAAGCTTTAAACATCCCAAGGAGCACTGTGCAAGCGATTATATTGAAATGGAAGGAGTATCAGACCACTGCAAATCTACCAAGACCCGGCCGTCCCTCTAAACGTTCAGCTCATACAAGGAGAAGACTGATCAGAGATGCAGCCAAGAGGCCCATGATCACTCTGGATGAACTGCAGAGATCTACAGCTGAGGTGGGCGTGTCTGTCCTTAGGACAACAATCAGGTGTGTACTGCACAAATCTGGCTTTTATGGAAGAGTGGCAAGAAGAAAGCCATTTCTGAAAGATATCCATAAAAAGTGTTGTTTAAAGTTTGCCACAAGCCACCTGGGAGACACACCAAACATGTGGAAGAAGGTGCTCTAGTCAGATTAAACCAAAATCGAACTATTGGCAACAAAGCAAAACGTTATATTTGGCGTAAAAGCAACACAGCTCATCACCGTGAACACACCATCCCCCCTGTCAAACATGGTGGTGGCAGCATCATAGTTTGGGCCTGCTTCTCTTCAGCAGGGACAGGGAAGATGGCTAAAATTGGATGGATGGAGCCAAATACAGGACCATTCTGGAAGAAAACCTGATGGAGTCTGCAAAAGACCTAAAATCTTAATGCCCACTGCGTGACACACACAAACACACGTGAGAAACAAACACCTTGAAGTTAGATAAACGGTGAAAAAAAACAATGGATGGTGCAGGTAGAATTATCCACGCAGCAGCAAGCAAAAAATGTTTTGTTAAAAAGGGTGCAACGTCGATAGTGTGGACATGGTTTGGTTTAAGATCCCGTTTACACGTACACGGACGGTTATTTTGAAAAACGGAGATATATCCCTTCGTGTGTGCCCTTCGTTTACACGCAAACAGAGAATTCGACCTTGAAAACGATTCTTTCTAAAAACTCCAGCCAAAGTGGAGATTTTTGAAAACTCCGTTGGTATGTAAACGAAGGAAAACGGAGGTTTAGGCAGCCGACATCACAGTATGCGCCAGAACATGCACCTGCGCCAAAATTGCGACCTATGTTTACATTTTCATTTGGCTATTTTTGGGAATCTGATTGGCTAACATGGGCTTCAGCCTTTCGTTATACTGCCACCTACACATTTGTCATGCTCTTGACGGAATATACACGCTTGGTTCTATTAGCGCCTGCACTAAGCCACTCGACCAATGTTATAACAAGGGAAAAAAGCTTATGGGGGTTGTTTGGCTCGAGTTCAAAAGCTATTTATCCGTGCCCAGAACCTGTGAAACCAATCTGATTGTCAGAACTATACCAGTAGTTAATCTAGTTAAATGACAGTGGGACTTTTTTGTAATTCATAAACCTAAGCAAGTACTGTGGTGGTGCCATGACATACCACGGTTCAGTACTAAAGCCATAGACAGTGGATAGGCTTGTTTTTTTGCGGTTGCAAAGTTATTTATTAGTATTCCTGCATTTAATAAAGATTTAAACAATAGCACTACTTTTACTTACTCAGTCTTGTTTATTGGTGTTCCAACAAAAATCATAATGAACAAATAAATGTATTTCTTTCAACCCTTTACTTAAAAAATTAAATACCTTTAAATACCATGATACCGGCAAACATTTGAAAAATATCGGGGTATTAAATTTAAGCCATACCTCCCAGCCCTACTTCCAACAAGACAATGATCCAAAACATAAAGCAAAATCTACAATGGAATGATTTACAAATAAACATATCCAGGTGTTAGAATTGCCAAGTCAAAGTCCAGACCTGAATCCAATCGAGAATCTGTGGAAAGAACTGAAAACTGCTGTTCACAAACGCTCTCCATCCAACCTCACTGAGCTTGAGCTGTTTTGCGAGGAGGAATGGTCAAAAATTTCAGTCTCTCGATGTGCAAAACTGATAGAGACATACCCCAAGTGACTTACAGCTGTAATCGCAGCAAAAAGTGGCGCTACAAAGTATTAAATTACTGAATAATTTTGCACGCCCAATTTTTCAGTTTTTTATTTGTTAAAAAAGTTTGGAATATCCAATAAATTTCATTCCACTTCATGATTGTGTCCCACTTGTTGTAGATTCTTCACAAAAAATTACAGTTTCATATCTTTATGTTTGAAGCCTGAATGTGGCAAAAGGTCGAAAAGTTCAAAGGGGCCGAATACTTTCGCAAGGCACTGTATATATTTAACATGGACTGTAGCCTACCAGATGCTTCCATGACCCATATCCGATGACACATAGCTGGAGCACAGCATGCCGGACTGCTACACAATCACACTGCAGTATTATCTTCAATGAAGTTCAAACAGATTTTTGGGTAAGAGTAGGGGGTGTATCTGTATCAACAACTCCTGGTGTGAGTCTAATAAAGTTGAAAACATCTTGCGGTCCTGTTCGAGGATGGTAAATGCCATCCCCATTATTTGCACCTGCCAAAGCGATGTGTTTTCATTACAGCTGTTTACTTTCCCTACAAACTAACACTTTAGGGCAAATAATGTTAATAATTAGCCAGCAGAGGTCCCTTTTATGTCAGTAGATTTTTATTCAGGCATTTTAGGTTTTATTGGACAGGAAATAGGTGAACGATACGGAAGAGTGTTTTCTAAAAAGCATGAGGTCAGATTCAAACCAATGCTGCATCAGTACATGTGCACCGGAGACTGTGGCTTAGACCACCCCAGGCCAGATCAGAGTAGATTTTATTCCAGCAAATCTAAGTCAAGCTCTTCCAAAATATCAGCAACATGTAACCTGTGCTAAACAAGAGGGGAAAAACAAATTGGGCCATGTAAAAGACATATAAAACGCATTCCCCTTCCACTTTGACCATGGGAATACTTTGGAAAGCCTAAGTACATTCCATTTTATTATTTTAAAGGACCTCTTTTTGCTCAACAGCACCAAATTTACAAACAGTTGCAGATCTATAGATAGGTAGTTCTCTCAAAGTAAAATGTGTTGTTAGAAAATTAAGCAAATGGTCAACAGCTGTAGACACAGTCGTCCCACTCTGGTATGAGAGCGATGTTCTTTATGATTACAGAAAGTCCCTAACATTGGGCTCGTTCAGGGAAGGGGGCTGCTCAATGTTTATCTACGTGGTTGTAATTATCACAGGGGTTAACAGAGAGTTTACTGCAAACCTCCCTGATCACCTGGGAATAACTGACATTGGCTCCAGGGAGTCGAGGATGTTTATATTTACCAAGGAATCAGGCAAAGGAATGTTTCTGTGGGTGTCTGGTCAATGGCCTAAGGACAATATGAAAGTAATGATATCTACTTAATGATCTAGTCAAATCCTACATTAGATGATACATCAGCCATGCTTTGGTGCATCAATTGAATACAATGAGGTTTTTTTATGTCTTTTGAGAGACCGACTGTTCAAGCTATCTGGTTTTATCAGTAACATACATTTCAATTTATGGATCATTTAGTTCTGGTTCCTGAGACATCAGCAAAGCCTATAAAAACAACCATTCCTAAACTTTTCAACCAGAGAATTACAATACAAAATATTTTAGGATGTAAATACTGTAGGATGACGGTAAATCAAGTTAATCCATTGCTTTTAGAAAATGCAGTTGCCAACTGAAGGTGGCTAACAAAATGTTTTTTTTTTCATTCATGACATCTGGTATTAATGTTTGGGATTTAACAGTTTGTTAGTTAATTTATGCAATACATACCTGGGAAATAGGGGAGGATCAGGCTTTTGTCATTTCTGTCAGTAGGAGGGTTTTGTATTCTTTTTATGTAATCCAGAGGCCATGTCATTTGTAAATGATGAATTTCTAACATTTTAAGAGGTTTAGAGTTGGTTGCTCATAACCTCTACATGTGCCCAGTCCTGTATGCCACCTAATATTCCAGCAGAGCCTTATATGGTCTGGCAACGTGTAGAGTTGGAACCAAAGTGTGGCTGTTTCTGTGTTGTTGTACAATCTACAAGTAAACCTGTCTAATGCTTACAGAAGGACATTAACACATGTGCTGTGTTAGAAAAGTCAACAACATAACACTACATGTATGGGCAATGAGGAATAAAGCAAGGACGCTGCAGACGATACATTTACAGAAATTATACATCTACAAAAGTAATACAGTGTAACTATGTAATAATGACTACTATCTTTTCAATAAACAGTGAAATATTTCAGAATACACCTTCAATCTTTCAATTTAGCCACACAAGTTAGATTAAGAAGTTACTTTTCTTTGAACAATTTTACAGGTTAGACATCTCTCATAATTTACACTGTGTTTAGTGGTTTTGCTCATCTTTACAAAGTGAGACAGAATTCTGAAGGGCACTGTATATGTGATAGCACTAAATGTTATCAAAAACAAATCTGTTGAATTCAAAAGAACTACATTTAAACACATTACAATATGTAGGCTTTATAAAAAGTGATCATGGCAACTATAGAAATATAGTATTCCATGTATGGTAATACTTGTAGATCACATCAATTACTTGTTTGCATCGTTTATATTGTCAACAGTCGACAGACACTGCAGTTACAGTATATTGACTGTAAAATATTTAATAGTGGCTAGTAACTTTGTATGGGGGCTATGCACTCTTAAACTGTCAATGTTTTTCAATAACAGAGATACCATTAATGGAGTTGTAAACATCCAGTTATAAAAATTAAATTATATTAATTAAATCAATGAACAAATTATTAATTAAACATTATAGGTTTTAAATAAATATTTAATCACAACATAAAATTGGATGTACACAGTATACATTACAGTATTTCTGAATTGCTGAAACACACTTTTTGAATGTTTCTCTCGCTTTCTTAAATCCTTAAACACAAACCACCAAACTTAAGCGACACTGTCAAAACCTTTGACTTGTCTTGCTTTATCAAACAATTGCATCAGGACTATGTGATCTTTACCCAAAACCAAACACTGTTTTCAGATAACACACACATCCAGCTAATGCATAAACACTACACATCAGTCATTACACACTACAGAGATAAATGCAAAACACTGCACTCAGGGCAGAGCAGGGGCAAAATTATATTTATTATGAAGTACTTGCACAATCCTGCACACATATAAATGTAGTCACAAACAAAATATGCAGCAGATCGATTAGAAGCAATATGTTGGAATCATTGTGCCTCAGCATCATGCCTCTGGGCACGGTCAGGCCACAGGACCTCATCAACGTCACTGGCAATCCTGTCCCTTGCTAAACAACGGGGAAAGAATCCTTTAGCATGCCGAATCCAACCTTGAATCGCTTCCACTCCAATGTTGTCACATGCTGCATCCATTGACTGAATGAGATTGTCCTGTGCATAAGGATTTTTGTCATAGACCTTCCACCTCCATGCAGAAAAAAATGATTCAATGGGATTAAGGAAGGGCGAGTATGGTGGGAGGCACATATTTCAGGACCACGGTGAAAGTTCACATTGTCCCAGATGACCACATACATGGGATGCTCTGCCTGTTCATCACCTCTCTGTTCACATCTCAGTAGTGCTTCCTGTAGAGCATACAGAAACCTCATAAGATGAGCAGTTTTGTAAGGCCCTACAGTCACATGGTGGTGAATAACCCTTTAGCTGCTGATGAAGCACATATGGTTATGTTGCCACCACACTTCCCTGGCAACTCTACAATGGCACATTGACCAATAATGTTGTGGCCTTTCCTTCTCTTGGTGAGATTGAAGCCAGTTTCATCCAAGAAGAGGCACTCATGAGGCCTCTCCATGGAATCCAGTTGAAACATTCTCTATAGAAATGAACAAAAATTAATTTGAGAAGTAACGTAAATGACATAGCATTCCAGCCAGGCGTCATGCCTCTGTATACATGTGCTGCTTTACATTCAACACAGTAAAGATGCACAGTAACTCAATAGTGCTGTATAATCTCTGGACATGATTATTTACTTGTACATATTGATATCGTAGCTCTTTTACCCTTTCAGAATTTCTCTGAAATGGTACTCTGTAGGTTTAAGATGCATCTGCCTCATACCATTTCCTTAACTCCACATCTTGACATTTACTCAAGAGAATTATTCCCATGTTAGTGGAACATGATTTTTTATTCTTTGTTTTCTCCAGTTTAGAGATGTTATGAACTATACACAGGTTCAATATTATGTTTTGTGTGACTGAGATCTGTTTACAGTAAAGGGAAGTATCAACTAAGGACCATGTCAACATCCCCTTGAACATGAGTTTAGTTTAAACAGCCTGGTTTTAAAGAATGTTTCACTCAGCTTTATTTTAGTAAGTTGCTTTCCCACAACATCTTGCTCACTACCTCTCATGTCAATTAGGTTGTACAATATCTATCAGTTTAGTCAAGCAGGGGTGTGGAGGCATGTGTGAATTCCCAGTAGTGTAATATGATTGTGACTTTCAGAGTGCATGTTCACACACTCATCTGACTTATTTGATATTAATCATCATTCAAGTGGGGACATGCTTTTTGTCATTACATTATTCAATACATGGCTTTGTATAATTGAGCATGATGTACAGTTGCCATATGTTTTCTTGCAACATGACAGCTAAGGACTGTAGCAGTACACTTCTGCTATTAATTTGACTGTTGTAAATGTATACTCTTGCCATCTACTTTCTGAAAAAAGTCCTCTATCATTTTTCAGAAAGGTTATATTATGCCAAAATGTCTATATTATATATCAAAATGTCTATATTCTGTATCAAGAGTTCTATGTTCTTTATCAAAAGGCCAAAAGTATGTTCCTCCTATTCTGTATTCTAGACTGCCACATTAAGATATCAGATGTCATCGTCTGGACATGTCGTAAAGCCACAGGATTGCACGAAAAAAATTCAGTCTGTCTGATTGTTCAGTAAAGACAGAATTATCCCATTCCCTCCTTGTCCAAACATTCCGATGTGGCTTTTCCTGCGTCCATTATTTCCCAGTTAATAAGTAAATAAAAATTGTTTATTTGTACGATACAGCTAAAGACAAATTATCCAGAAATGAAACAACTACCGAGTTATTCATGCCATTTGTAATCAGTTGTGGTCTGTTGCAGTTGAAATGGAGCAACATTTGCTTAAGTAGCAAACCACACAATGTTTTTTGGGGAAAACCAATTATTTCATGAGCCAGAAATAACCAGAACATAGGTGGTTTTCTAAAACTAGAAGCTTTGACTGTGAATCACTTGTATATGGGTAGGAATGGTTGATTTCAGAGATGTCCAGGTTTGGCCGTTGTGAGGACAAAATAGTCTTGGGGATGACAGTGAAAAACGTAGAATACAATACAATGATTGTATTATGTAATATACGCTATATATATAGGATAAGGCCATATGGTCTTAGATATATAGCCTTATTCAGCTTATCAATCAGCTAATTCTTAAAATCAGGTGTGATAAATTAGATTTGGAGTGAAAACAAATAGAAAATATATTAAATATCTTCCAAAAGGTAATACTAAAAAAATATATTATAAACTTGTGGAAACCCAGCCCTGATCTTGTGACTTCTGTCAGATGTAGCATTCATGTATGCTACTTGTAAAATAGGCTACAATTTATATTGCCTATTCATTAAGAGTGATTGTGGTAGAGGAAGAAAATTACAATTAGCCTAGTGTTACTATTCTGCTTTATGCAGCCACATTTATTTAATACCTAATGTAGCTTATTGAAAGGTGTTTGTAATGTGACAAACTATGAAGTCAAGTTGCTACATGTACCTGCCCTTATCCTTAGATTCCACAGCCCTCTGTTGGCATATCTGGCAGTACAGGCCAGTGTAAACTAAAATGGAATGTACATGATTATAAAAAACATGGCATATTTTCTCTTGTTAACTCCTTTAAAGGGAGAGAAGATAACCTAGTGATTATGGCATCTGCCCAGAAACAGATTGATGGACAGAATCCTGAGCCAACATAATGAGAAATCTGTTTTATCACTGAGTAAGCAAGCCCCTAAGTTCTTGCAAGTCATTGCTGCAAATGACAATGTTTTCTCAATATCTGTTAGAACAAGGGTATACATCTATTGTAGTGTAAAAACTCACCTTTTTATTTTTATTTAACCAGGTGGGCACGTTGAGAACAGTTTCTCATTTGAGACGGCAACCTGGCCAATATAAAAGTGTAGAGGTAGAGAGAACATGAAGTTACAAACGTAATTACAAGACAAGAAGTGCACAATAAAAATAGTAAAAACAGTAAAAATAGTAAATAATTAATAATACAGTGTGTAGGTCTTCAGATCAGACAATTATGCATTTGTACAGTAGTGCAACAGATGTCAGTATATAGAGGTAGATGTTTGGTAAATACAGTGGAGTGGCGCTGTACTTAAGAACCGTTTTACCATTTACAGAAAGCCTATAACTTCTGTTTGACCATTTATGTTCAATAGTTTCCCAGTGGACTAATGCCATGTTCATACCAAAGTTATTTAACTTTAAAACATTAATAGACATTCAATAGTATTCAGCTTTCAATTAAAAATACACTGTGTACTTTTCCTCTCTCATAAAAACCTAAAGATGTTATCTATGTGCAGATGCTAAAAGAAGTTTGGCCCATAAAAGTATCAATCCTTTTTTTGTTCATTGTAACTAGGCAGCAAGTCACTTGCCAGATGGTAAGTGTCCATCTACACTCACTGCCTTTAGGTATAAAATGACATAGTGAGATGGTGAAGGCCCTTAGTTTAGAAATATTTGTTCTTCTTAAGAAAATAGATAGTAAGTCATCAGAATTACAGTTTACTTCTTAGTCATGATATCCCACAAACTGAAATGGCATCCACCGACTATATAACCCACGTAAATATATTTCCTATTGCATACACATCATGGCTTCTTAGTGAGACAGTGTCCAGAAACAGTCATACTGGCCAGACAACACATACTGGAATATGTAGGTATAACCTTAGTCATGATGATCTACAGAAAACAATGATTAAAGTTAAGTATGTATATATAGCTGCTAGACAACCAAACGATTTTATAAAATAAAACTGCACAATGGTGTAACAGAATGGATTCAGTTCAAAGGGCGGTCACACCAATTACTGGATGTTTCACTTTGTCTATTTCAGAGCAAAAAAATTAGGAAATTAAATTTCATTATTATTTGATTTCTTAACATCACTCAGTTACAGCCAGAATACATTAGGAAGCAAAAAATTCAAGCGAGACGTCTCGGAAGCTTAAAATGGATCTGACACCACGGTGCGCAATAGCTCAATGGCTTCATTCCAACTCTTTTCTTGCTGCTTTCATATCATTGAAAATTAATAGAAGCAGTTTCACAGTTTGTGGGTCCTGGAAAAACACTTACAGGCCACTTCAATAGGTACACCTTTTTTGATTCTTTTTTTAGGGGAAGTATCAGCTTTAGTATTTAACATAGATATTTTCTTCGTTATGAAACATGCATCATTTCCAATCCCACACATTTTATTTATATTTTTTATAATATTGCTTTCTATATTTTACCCCATCCTAACCATTACCAGACCAATTTTTGTGACCTAATACATTTTGCCATTTTAACATTTACCTCTATCTTATAGCTTTTATATTTTCCTCAATCATTAGTTTTCCATTTACCACCTAATTCATATAATTCAATGTGTTATTTTTACAATATTTGCAAATCTTATGTGCCTTTTACAGATCTTGGTTTTATTTGATCAACTCTTTATTTAAATTAAATATTGTCCATCTATCTCTTAGCCATAGCCATATTGGATTACTATTTGCCATGGATATTTCAACTAGGTACACCTTGTTAGTACACTGCAAAAAAGGGGTGTCTGAAAATGAGATAAAAACTAAAAAATCTAAGGGAAAAGGTACTTAAAACAAGTGAAATTCTGTCAGTGCAGCAAGATAATTTCACTTGACAAGAATGATTGAATTAAGATTGAGGTGCTTGATTTAAGATTATAGTGTAAAGTTCAACACTTAAAACAAGATAAATTATCTAACACTTTTAAATCTTATTTTTTATTTTATAAAAAATAAATAATTTGCAGTTTAACGAGTTGTACCACTTTTGCCTTCAGATGATGTGAGCTGTGTGAAATTGTGAACGTACCATTCGAAGATGAGTACACTGTGGTCGTAAAGCATCCACATGGTCAGCAAAAATACTCAGGTAGGCTGTGGCATTTTAACAACGCTCAGTTGGTACTAAAGGGCCCAAAGTATGAGAAGAAAATATTCCCCACACCATTACGACACCACCAGCTTGAACCATTGATGCAAGGAAAGATGGCCTTCTAAATGTTCATTAGTCCAGGCAACATTTTTCCAATCCTCTATTGTCCAATTGTGCTGGGCCTCTAAACATTTTAGCCTCAGTTTCCTGTTTTTAGCTGACAGGAGTGACACTTGGTGTAGTCTTCTGCTGCTGTAGCCCATCTGCTTCAAGATTTGACATGTTGTGCGTTCAGAAATGCTTTTCTGCAAACCTTGGTTGTAACAAGTTGTTATTTGTGTTACTGCTGCATTTCTATCAGCTCAAACCAGTCTGGCCATTCTCCTCGGACCTCTGCCATCAACAAGGCATTTTTGCACAAATAATTGCCGCTCACAGGATATTTTTGTCCTTTTTGGACCATTCTCTGTATACACTAGAGATGGTTTTGAGGGAAAATCCAAGTAGATCAGCACTTTCTGAAATACTCAAAACAGCACGTCTGGCACCAACAACCATGCCACATTCAAAGTCACTTAAATCACCTTTCTTCCCCATTCTGATGCTTGCTTTGAACTTCAGCAGATCATCTCGACCATGTCTACATGCCTAAATGCATTATCCCAAAGCATGTTTTTTTATAAATCAGCAGGGCGAGATGTCTACAGTATGATGTCATTTTTTCTGCCGATGTTTCATGTTCTAACAAATATTTTTAGAAATATGCTTCTGCATGACTCAGCGAGGTCATAGTAGGATTTCGTGATGAGGCTTTAGATAAATTTAGCAGTGTGTTAAAACAATATTACATTATTTTTTACAGAATTTGTGGAATTTAGTGTTTAGAGTTAAACAATAAACAAATTATACTAGCATTGATTGATGCCAAATTTAGTAATATGTGTTTGGAAGAATTGTTTGGGGAAACTGTTGTACTCAGGCAGACTGCATCAGTATGAAATTAAATTTACAGAACCACAAAGACCCATGGGATACGATTTTAGAACCCTGGCACTGAATGTTTTTTAGGACAGTTACTCATATAGACAGGACACAAACACCCAGGGCTGAATTCAATCAAACACACATTGCAGAAACCATATTTCATGTAATCAAATTATCTTGGAGATTGACTTTGTACTGAATGCTGTTAGTTTTTGTTTTAGAAGAGGGATTACTTAAGTAAAATAAAACACTGCATTGACATTGTTGTCAGGATTGAATCCCAGCCTTCATTTTTATAGTCAGATGGGTGCTCTAAAGTCTCGTAATGGCTGAATCATTATTTTATTCAGATGTGCACTCTAAAGCTTGGTAATGGCTGAATAATTATTTTATTCAGATTTTTGGAGGATTTTGTTTATGTTCTGTGCTGTAGTTTTTGGAGAATTCGTAAATATTAAAAACATTTCAAATATTGGGTAAATGTTGGACATACACCGGGTTCCAAATTATTATGCAAATTATTTTTTCCTAATGATTTTTCTAAATAGTTGATGGAAACAGTATTTAAAATCATAATGCACTGTTCCAAATTATTATGCACAACAGAGTTTCAAAACATTTTATAGCTTGTACAGAACTGAAAATGGTTATTCATTGAATTAGCAGCATTAGGTCATATTTGCTGAAATCAAAATCTATTTCAATCAAACACATCTTAACAAGGCAAGATACATGTTAACATAGGACCCATTCTTTGATATCACCTTTACAATCCTTGCATCCATTGAACTTGTGAGTTTATGGAGGGTTTCTGCTTGAAATTATTTGCAGGATGTGAGAATAGCCTCCCAGAGCTGCTATTTTGATGCAAACTGCCTCCCACCCTAATAGATCTTTTGCTTGAGGATGCTCCAAAGGTTCTCAATAGTGTTGAGGTCAGGGGAGGATGAGGACCACACCATTAATATGATCTCCTTTTATGCCCTTAGCAGCCAATGACACAGAGGTATTCTTAGACGCGAATAGACAGCATGAGATGGTGCATTGTCATGCATGAAGATGATTTTGCTACAGAAGGCACAGTTTTTCTTTTTGTACCATAGAAGAAAGTGGTCAGTCAGTAAGTCTATATACTTTGCCGAGGTCATTTTCACACCTTCAGGGACCCTAAAGTGGCCTACCAGCTCTCTCCCCATGATTCCGGCCAAAATGCTGATGCCTCCTTGCTGATGTTGCAGTGTTATTGGGACATGGTGGCCATCCACCAACCATCCACTACTCCATCCATCTGGCCCATCCAGGGTTGCACAGCACTCATCAGTAAACAACTGTTTGAAAATGTCTGGGCCCACTGCAACCCTTTCTGCTTGTGAGCATTGGTTAGGGGTGGTCGAATAGTAGGTTTATGCACAACTGCAAGACTCTGGAGGATCCTACACCTGGAGGTTTGTGGGACTCCAGACATATCTGTTTGATGCTTGAGCCCAGAGACACAATGCCATCCATGAGTCTGATTGAAAAAGAAAATATCTAATGTTTATGACACTTAATTCCAATTTGCATAATAATTTGGAACATAGTGTAAAGCATTGTTATTAAATATAATATTTTGTCTATTTCAAAGATCATGGGTTATAAGTATAACAGTACTTACATTTGGATATATGAATTAGACATTAATTAGTCTGAATGCAACATATATAGCTATATCTTTAATTTCCTACATATCATGTGATTAGGGGGAGTTGGATAAGATTCTATTCTGCTGGCCTCCATTTTGAAATGTGAGACAATGAGGCAACCCGTATGGTGATAATGGGGGCTGACATTTTGTATGGATGTAAACTGACAATGACCACATGCAGTTTGGGGTATTTGAGGGTGAACAGGAAGTAGAGGGGGGGTGTTACCAATAGGAGAAGGGAGGCAGAAGCAACTCAAATGTGATGTAACTCATAAAGCTTGTTGAATATGCAAAATCCTGATCATTTTTGGATATAGAAGAATTAGTAAGATGACTAAGATTTTTGCTACAACAATTTGTGCTCTAAAGCCTCCTAATGGCTGAAACATTATTATATTCAGATTTGTGCTCTAAAGCCTCCTAACAGCTGAATCATTATTTTATTTAGTTGTGTGCTCTAAAGCCTCCTAATGGCTGAATCATTATTATATTCAGATGTGTGCTCTAAAGCGTCCTAATGGCTGAATCATTATTATATTCAGATGTGTGCTCAGATGCTTCATCCAATGTATGACTCCTACAATCCACTATCACTCATCCCTACTGCCCTAAGGGTTATATTGTTATGTCTACACGCATCTCGGTTTTTGAATTCTCAAAACTTTGCTCATTTCTTTCCCTGATTTGTCATCAAATGTTATTCTGGGGTATGGACTTAACAGAACAGCAACATGGTTCAGCATATTCTTTCATTATTTATTTGCCCTTCTAGAAGGAAGCAACATAAAGTAGTGTTGCAGAGCAGACAAACATATCACAGCACACCTGCAGAGTTTAAAACTCACCATTTTTAAATGTGGAGAGGTCGACCAGCTGGTGGCCTGTTGCACTCAAAATGACCTTGAATTTAATTTGGGGAAAAACTGTGGAGGTTGTGGTTGACAGGAAATGCCTCCCTTTTCTAACGTTGTAAGGTCAGCTGAATCATTATGTTCCTAGTGACTGTCATCTCAATGCTGTGGTACTGCAAGGTGTTTTTACTTTGGTTTTATGAACGCGTGTCTATACAGGTTGAGCACACTGATCTCAATCATGTCCCTACCAAATCTCTATTGTCCCTATACCTCCTATTTTTTTTTTTCTGCTAACCAACCAAGACTTCACATTCCTAAGCAGGCAGGGGTGACACGCGGGGACCTGCAAGTTACCAGTGGAAAAATACTGTCTTTGCCGTTCCTCACAGACATATGAATTTCACATTATGCTGCTTCTTTTGGTTAAACTGAAAACAGTTTGAAGGCTTGGATTACAGAATTTGAAACTAAAGTTGAACACAGTTATATGAAATATTTGAAGACTACATATTAGACATTATAAACTGAAACTCAACCCTGTCATTGGACTTACTCTATCAAAAAACATACACTTATCCAAAACTTTCGAATAGATGTTATTCACCATACATACATTAGTTTATTACTAACATGTATAAATGTATGAACATGATTTAATAAAATAATACTACTATTTACCAATACCTTAAACATTATTTATTTGTAGTAGTTATTATTAAGTGCTACCACATCCTTAATGTTTGTTTCGACATTTCAGAATCCTGGAAATGTGCAAGGCTTGTTTGAAACTAATGTTTGGTCTGGCTTGGATGAATCACCTTTAGGCAGGATAGCACATTTAAATAGTGTTTTAGTCACTTTTTCCATTTTACACAATTTATTTTGTGAGGAGTTTACCAGACCTACCAAGTAGCATTGTATTGGTTGTTATTTAATATGTCAGAACTGCATCTTATAAGAATCATGTTTTACACTGCAGGTATATCCACTTCAGTGTGGATTGAGATGACAAGCCATATGTTTTAATACTTAGTGTATAGTGAACAATGGGTTTACTCTGAGTTTCCTGGTAAGAAAATGAAAGGAACAGCAACAATGTACTGGTAATTGGTAATGTGAAATGGTCAGTTTACATTGACTTGAACTGCCAGAAACCTAGATAGGGTTGTAGGTTTGAATTGAGACATTGTTTTGACCGGCCCTTATTAGATCCCACTATTCATACATCTTTCATATCTTATGTTAGGTTCAGTAGCCTAATATATTTTGCTACATGAAACCATATAATAACATTACACCTTGTCTTTTTCTTTCACCACCTAAATCATCCTTGATAGACCAATGGTAAATTGTCACATAATGGAATATTGTGGGTTTGCTTTAAGATAATATTTTTCATGGTTCTGTGTTGATTAAATGAGGTTGATCCTCAAATGAACCTTCTTAAGTGAAAGTAATGAGAATGCCCATCACTTTTCTCAATGAGAAGGCATAAAATCATATTGTGTACTGGAGAAGTTCTACAGAAGTAGAGATTCAACAATGTATTTGTTTGATATTTATTTATCTCTGTTTGCAGTAGAACATGGGAAACGGCATGCAAGTTTGATAACACTTTACTTGACGCCTAGTGCCTTAACACATTATCACACTGTCTTAACTATATCATAACTATGTCATAACAAGTAATAACACCTGAGATAAAATGTCATTACCTGTTACAAAATGTCATAACACCATTACGACACATATGGCAAAATATTGTTAATATATTATGGTTCTGACTACTTCATAAATGTCATAATTTACATAAATTATTAAACAAAGCAAATTATAAAAAGACATCTTATAAATATACTGAACAAAAATGAAAAATGTCAAAATATTATCGTGTTACAGCAGAGATTTTGCTTCTGTAAATCCAGATGTGTGTGAAATGTTTCTGCTATCTTTTATTTCAACTCTTGAAACATTGGACGAATACTTATATCTTTGTTCAGTGTAGTATGTAAATTAATACATTTGATTTATTGGTTACTGTAATGTCCAGCCCTAGTGGGCTGGTTATGGACTATATTTTGGTTTAGTGTCTTTTGTGGTTTTGTCTCCCTTGTTGCTTTCAGTGTTTACACGGTGGTTTTGTTATTAGATTTATTCCTCATATATCCTGTGACGTGTCCTGTTCCGGTGTGTTATGTGTCCAGTCTAGTTATATCGTTTCGCCCCTCGTGGCAGTATTTTGTTCTTATTTGAATAAAAGTGATTACATT
>JACXGM010013834.1:0-22735 GCA_016801145.1 Umbra pygmaea | reverse complement strand
AAACATAATAGATGCTGCTTGCGCGAGACGTTCTGCGTGCGCGACACAAGGTTTCTCCTCGCGCGACACAAGGATTCTCCTCGCAACCACAGCTCTGCTCTTGCAACTCCAGTCCTTCGCTCTCTCAAACATAATAGATGCTGCTTGCGCGAGACGTTCTGCGTGCGCGCGACATTTGGCGTTGATCTAACGCCATATTAGTGGGCGTTACTTGATATGCAGGAAACCCCATATGCAGTAACGCCCACTTACTGCAGAACTGCAAATATACCATATAGCAGTGGTCCTCAAACCCTACCATGGAGGGCCTAGTGTATGCAGGTTTTTGCTTTTACCTTGTACAGACCTGATGGAGTAGCTCACTAATTGGTTAGTATCTCCCCTCACCTGGCAGTCTAGGTCCTAATTATGCTCTAATTGAAGGGAAAGACCAAAAACCAGCATACACTAGGCCCTCCATGGAAGGGTTTGAGGACCACTGCCATATAGCTACGTGCCGCTGTAAACAGTTCTCTCGTCCATTAAATAATTTTTTGGGACAGCTTCATCTGGCAAAAAACGTGCAGAAAAAATTCCTGTCCGTATAGGACCTTCTCAATGGTGTTACCCATAATCCATAACTCTACATAAGGTTTAGTGTATAATACAAAATAATAATAAGAATAGATGTCTTTCTATACACTCAAAGACATAACATACTAATAGTGCATAGTTGTAATAACTTCTTACTCCGAATGGATTGAAGTAAATAAGTTCTTATTTGCCTAATTGTCTTATCTGAAGACATGCACACTGTATTATTTACATTTTTTTCCGTTTTTAGGCTACTATGCATTTCTTGTCTTGTCATTACATAACTTCATGTTCTCTGTACCTCTACGCTTTTATCTTGGCCAGGTCGCCGTCTCAAATGAGAAACTGTTCTCAACGTGCCCACCTGGGTAAATAAAGGTTAACAAAAATATATTTTTGCATATTTCTTGCCATGTGTTGTAAACCGCAATTATGTTTTTTTTATTACAAATCATGCAATTTAACTTTATGGCACGATGTCCCTCACATATTTACGAAATCCAGTCTCTATTATCAAAATTGTCATGAATTGCAGTAATTTGTTTGTTTCCTAACTTCCCAAAGGGTGCGGCATGAATGAGTATTCTGTTGGTAAGTTATTTTAAGTTTAATAAATAGGCCTAGATAAACAAATATGAAATGTTACTCCTCTAAGGAAACAAACGTGTTGATAATGTAACGTCATAATCTGACACCTGAGTGGAGATGCAAGAATATTGCCACCTGTAGGTTTACTGACACAAACTCGACAACAATTACCATGTGAACTATCTGTTATAAACCAACATATTAAAATATTATCTTCCTCATATTAGGTGTACAACGATCTTTAAAACAGTATTTTATATCAAGGTTGATTGCACTAGATAGCATGCGACGTATTTATTAAACGGCATATTGAAATTAGCAGTCTGGGCTTTCAGTAAATTAAGCATTTGATTGTACAAGCGTCACTCATCAGTTTAGTCCAAGTGATATTTAATTAGTGTTTTGGTTCCCTAGAGAATATTTGCATAGAAAAGCCACAACAGGCTCACTTTCAGCTCCCGAGTTACTGTTTATCTAGAGTAACAATAGTAGTCTTCTGAAAACGGCATAAAAATAAAACACAAACTACACAAGCTGGTGTTGACGGACCTATTTTACAAATGGCGCTAGTCGAGGCTGCGCAGTTCAACTGTTCGTGTGCAACAAGAGATCAGTAATAGACACATCAAGGAGTTTTAAGCCGCTATTGTTGTTACCAAACGCGCCTGGTATGCCACAAGGCGAGTAGGCAACTCCGGTCCATGAGCGCCGAAACCCTTCAGGTTTTATGAATAATTCAGACCCGAGACACCAGGTGAGTGCGATTTACTACCATGTAGAAAGAAAAACCTGAAGTAGTTTTGCTGCCCACGACCGTAGTTGCCTATCCTTGGACAAGTCCAGATCCTTGATTAATACAGCCAAAACAGACTGTTGATTAGTAATTTGGATGAATTTAGCATGCTGTGTATTGTTTAGGGCTACTTTGAAATATCCTAATAACATAACAAAGTATTCAATGCAGTGGTTTAAATCTTCGAATGGAAGCTTGTCAGGGGCGTGACGCTTGTAGCTGTGGCAGATAGACACTCGTCGACCAGAATGGGAGAGAGCGCGCAGGGGAGGGAGGAGGAACTAAAGAAAAAAGTTAAACTAAAAATGGCTTCCTTGTCTTTGGACTCTGCAGAACAATCTGAGAATAGCACAGAAGAGTCTACCCAAGAGGCCGCTCCAATAAAAGAGGAGACTGATCCGGAGGAAGTATCGGAACAGTTGCTGAAAACTTTCCAGAACTCGGCGCTCAGCTTTTCTATCGATCAAGTAGCATGTCTCTGCGAAGCCCTTCTACAAGCGGGCAATGTGGATCGCCTATGGAGATTCCTATCCACAATCCCTCCTTCGTCCGATCTGCTACGTGGCAACGAGACCCTGCTCAAGGCCCAGGCACTGGTAGCTTTCCATCGAGATGAGTTCAAGGAGCTGTACACAATATTGGAAAGCCACGACTTCCACCCGAACAACCATGGGTTCCTGCAGGACCTCTACTTGCAGGCGCGTTACAAGGAGGCGGAGAGGTCCCGAGGTCGTAGCCTGGGTGCAGTGGACAAATACCGACTTCGGAAGAAGTTTCCCCTGCCAAAAACAATTTGGGACGGCGAGGAGACTGTGTATTGCTTTAAGGAGAAATCACGCAATGCACTAAAAGATTGTTACAAACGAAATCGGTACCCCACTCCAGACGAGAAGAAAAATTTGGCCAAAGTAACTGGACTCTCCCTCACGCAAGTCAGCAATTGGTTCAAGAACAGACGGCAGCGAGACCGAACCCCGTCCGGCATCAACAGCAAAAGGTAAAACAAACATAACCACATTCCCAAAAAACTATTGCATGTGACAGTGTACATATGCTTCCTCTCTTGACAAGCTAAATAGTTTTTGTAAGACTATCATTTGCAGAATTGTTAGTTGGATGTTCTGAAAGTCAGTGTAGTTTTTGTACTGGTAAATGCATACAAACGCTGTTCTAATGCATTGGTGATTATTTGCGAAACGTTAACTAAACTTCTGAAACTTTCAAACCAGGCGTGTTCTTAATCTTCACATGAACTCAACAGCTCAAGAACTCAATGTCAATGTTTGATAATTTCAATCAAATCCCTTGAATCTATTCGTACTGACAAATGTACGACCTTTTGGAGGGTATAACGTATCAGAGGTCCTGGAAATCAGAAGTCGTTGCAAAAGCATGTTTGCTTTGTTGTGAAATGTGAGATCGGGTCGCCCACTGTGGCTCAAGTTTCTTAATGCTTCACGCATAAAGTCTCCCGACGGACGTCTGCGCGTTCCCGAGTCCCTGCTGCATCACTGGGAGAGCGGGGGCCATAACACCAAGCGACAGGAGAGGAAATGGTGTGGGTGTTGGGGAAACAAAAGAAGGAAACCTATTTGGAATTGGAAACGTTTTAAAAATCATGTATTCGTCTTCATTTGACCTGTTACTTTAAACAGTGAGCTCCAGATGAAATGACAGCCATACGCGGAGTTTGCGGGGGTTCAAGGGGGGCACCCCCGGTGGCTGAAACGCGTAATTGCATTGTTTCAAAATGAGTGGAATAATTATGTCTGGCATGACCAGATATTTTATAAATATTTTAAATAACACAATTTAGTTGTTTTGTGTTATGTCATACATCCAAATTCATATACTGCTTTAGTAAAAAAAGATTCAGGGCATGTGACAAGTAACCTTAGGTCCAGCGATTCTTAGCTAGCATGTAACGTTTTATGGTGTGAGTGCGCTTCGTTTCTGCGTTTTGGCGAGGCATGATCTCAACAGACAGTAGGTCGAGCACTGATTGTACACTGTAACATTTTAATTTTATTTTGGTGTCCGGACATTCCGCCATTGTTTATTGCGTTCCAAGACCGCCGAGCCGCGATTGGATTTCATAAGGGCGAATTGTTAAATTGTTGCAATGTAATTTAAAATCTGCTTTAAAAATTAACCTCAGTTTATTTCGCATGTTTGTTTTGCCCATATGTGCTCGTGCTGTGTTGCCCAAGTGGTAGGCCAGGTTTCAGCTGCCACAATTAGTTTTTCTTTTTGCCCTCCCCGGGCTCGAATGTCAAACTCCGCATATGATGACAGCTACGCTAGTTTTTTGTCAGGGAAAAATTGCGTGTTAGTTGTTGTCCTCTCTTCCCTATGGTGGAGAAGGTGTGTCAAGAGATAACGAGAATGCCTCCATTCCCCATAGAGCCTCTATCTTATCTTCAAGTGTTCTGGTGAGCGGGTGGGGACCGTAACTCAGAAGTCTATTGTCGACTGCCTCTGAACCAGGATAATTTAGGATAAAGAAATTACATGCTGGGTAAATCTGTGGACCTCGTGTTTTGATAATGGAGTTATCAGGAGTTTAACAGTGACTTAAAGTACATGGCTGAACAACAATATATCCCACTGATTTCAGGACTGCATTCTTCTACAGGTTTTTAATTTATCTGAATGGGGTTGGGGGAAACATGGAAAATACATTATATAGATATTAACTGAAAATGTAAGCACAATTTAATACACCAGTTTTAAATCTGGTTTTAGAGGGCCGAATATCTGCAGGTATTCTTCTATTGGTTTATTGGCGGATCGCAACCGACTCATGGTGAAAATACCGCCACCAACTGTACTGGAGTGTGAGGCTGGCCACGGCCCACCCAATTCAAGTTCACCCAACTCAACCCACCACCTTAACTCGCTGAGCCTCTGCTGCCTGCTTCTGAACCATATACCCCCCCCAAATGCAGCAGTGTGTAGATCATCCGGAACACCCGTGATCACCCCCTCACCTTCGCAGCACTCCCAGGCACCAGACATCTCAACTTACCCCCATTCAACACCTCCAACTTCAGCAACGTATCCCTTTGAGACACTACCCACGACAATAGGTACCCTACCACCACTTAAACACCTAGCATCCGTCACCCTCCCAACCAGTTCCCTACTCGCAGCAGTGAATAACACCGGGTGCAACACCTTACCTGTCGGGGCTGCAAACACCACCATCACCTTATACCCCTTATCCACACCAACAAGTGCCAGCCCTTCACCCTCTCCCGAACTACACTCACCACCCTCTTTCTTCCGTGCACGCTTCTTCTTAAGTGCATAATGTGACCCCTCAAAATCTACCCCCACACCAGCAACACCCACACTCCCATCCGAACTCCCTTCCATGCCAACCTCACTCATGGCACAGCTGTCGCGTCCCGCCAATACCACAGTAGCCAAACTGCCCCCTCCTCGCAACTGTCTCGCACAACGCAAATCAAATTCTCGCAGTTCGGCTCTCTCCTGCTCCAGCTCGGCCGCACTGGAACCCCACAAGGACGCCATGCCAATCAGTCCCGACCAATTTCACCCACCCCCGATTGAAGGGTTCCCTGCAGGTATTTGCTGTTAATGAGGATCTCACCTCATTCATTGTCTAGTCCTAAATTGGGCACCAATTTAAAGTCAAAACAGAAACCGCATACACTACCCTTTTGTGAAATCAGTTTGACATCTGTTATTTAGTACAATATTCTAACACCAGAATGGAAGTGTAGCATACAGCAGGGGATTTCAACTCTTACAGAACGAAGGCCGGATTCTGCTGGTTATCTGTTTATATCATTAATTGCATTTACCCGGTGTACCAGGTGTACAATAAGTCCCAGATTAGAGGATTGCAATTAAAGAACAGAGTGGAACTGGTTTCGAGTCCCAGAGTTGAATTGAGCTGACTTACAGGTTAGAGCACCATTGTCAAACCAGTTCCGGAGGGCCTAGCGAATGCTGCGGGTTTGGTTTTTCGTTTAAGTTTGTCCATAATGAAGGCCTACACTGTCAGGGGAGATCCTAACCAATTAGTGACCTTATCAATTCATCAGGTACAAGGTAAGAGTGAAAAAGCAGCATACACTAGGCCCCCTTGGAACCAGTTTGACACCTTTGGTTTAGAGCTTTGAAAGGTAGCTGGACCAAATCTTAAAGTAAATCAAACTGGCGTTTGGTCCTTGAGCAAGGCATTCAAAATAAGAATATGTTCTTAATCATAATTGCCTGGTAAAATAACAAACAAAATGAAAAAAACAAACTCCCTAAATTCAAATGCAAACTGTCTTAATGGTAACAACCTCCTTTGCCTATCCCCACTTATGTTTGACAAGGTTATACCTGGAAAGTAAGTCAACAATATAACATTGTTTAAACAGACTTTCAAAACAAATTGTATTATTTATGTTTACTGGAAACCTATGTTATGTTTTGTAACGTTGTTGTTGTTGTTGTTGTTGTTGTCCCGCCCTCCTTGCCATCCACACCCCTTTTCTGCTTATGGCTCCTCCCCTTCTGTGATGTCAGTGAGTCGGATGGCAACCACAGCACAGATGACGAGGCGGATGACATCTCAGACAAACCGGAAGACGCCATGGAATCCACAGCCTCAATCAACTCCTTCTCCAGCACCCCCTGCAGCACCGGAAGTCAGATTTTCCTCAACGGGGCGGGCGGGTTCCTCACCACCTCCCACCCTCTGCTGCTCAACGGGGGCTCCCTGATCTCCGGGGCTGGAGGTGGCGTGATCATCAATGGGCTGACCCTAAGTGACGGCCACACAGTCACCCTCAGCCCTGTGTCTGCTAGCTCGCTCCTCAACGGAGCGCATGTTATCTCCAAGAGCAGTGGGTTTGGGCAAAACATGGGTTTGGAAAGCCAGGGGGTCGAAGCCATTGAGGCCCAGCCCGGTGGCGCCGCCCTCACTCTGGCGGAGGACCGTGGGGGGGGGGACGTCCGCGTGACAAACCCTTCAACCATCCACACCCTGGACTTCATCAATGTCCCTGAAGGGATGGTTCTTCAGGCGGAGGACGTCCACACAGTTTCTCCTTCATCCTCGTCCTCTTCGTCACCCCCCTCCACATTCTCCCCCAGCTCCCTGCCCTCCCTGGTCCTGACTGAAAATGGCGGCCTCACAAACAGCCTCCCAGCCTCCGTGTCCTCTCCTGGTGTGGTCGTGTCTAACACCGTGGTGAGCCTCACCGGCCAGCAGGGGGAGTACGTGGTGTTTGCCACGGCCAGCTCCCAACTCAATCCCTCCAGCTCTGTCTGCCAGGTGGTGTCCTCCAGCTACTCCACCCCCCAGGTCTTTTCCCTGCCCCAGGTGGTGCCTTCCATACAGGGCATACCGGTGTCCCAGCTGGTCCAAAACCCCCCCGGAGGCCAGGTGTCCCAGTGTCCTCAGCTGGTCCCTGTGTCCTCAATCACCCATCAGACCCTGAACGGTGGCCCCCGCCTGGTACAGCCCCTCCACCAGCACGCTGGTGCCCCCACGCTGGGGGAGGGCACTGCCATCCTGTCCATGTCCCAGCTCCCCCAAGGACTGGCACTCCAGCTGGGTGACCAAACATCAGCCTCTACCACATCGCTGTCCCACATCCAGTCCCCACAAGGACACCTCCAGGCTGCCCCCACCCAAGCTGTCCCGATATCCCATTCCAAAGAATCCACCCCGGCCCAGCTGGTGCCAGTCTGCTCCACGGGGCAACATTCCTTCCCCCAGGTGGTCCCTGTCAGCGCACCTCTGTCTGCAGGGTCTTTTCAGATCTTAACCTCCCCTGGAGCTGGGATGACTCAAGGGCCCTTCAGGTTAAACCAGTTGGGGTCCCAGCAGACTGTAGCCCCCTTGTCCAGCATGGCTCCTGGCGTTCAGCTCCTCAACTCGGGGGTCATTCAGCTACCGTCCACCCCTCCAGGTAATGTAGACTCATTCACTTCTCAGGTTAAATGTTTTGGCAATGAACGGTTACAACATTCTACATTCTTTCAACTGTCTCCTCCCCCTCTAATATTTTCCTCTGCTCTGCCTCTTCTCTGGGCTGTAGGTAACCTAGGTAACCTTCTCCTTGGTGGAAGTCCCATCCTCAGCTTCCAGCAGGGGAAGCTGATCCTGACAATCCCGGCCGGCATCCAGTTCAACAGCTTGCCCATGAAATCGGTTCCTGAGGCCTCTGCCCTCGCCACCAATGGATTAGGCTCGATTCTCACCCTGAATCCCGTTGCCCACCCCCCGCACACGGTCTGCACTGCCGGCCAAACCTCCAGCAGCTTCCAGACTCCGCCCCTCTGCTTCGTCAACTCTCACCCGCTCTACTGTACGCCTGAGATGGGTGTCGCCCCAAACGCGCCCCTGCCCGCCGCCCCGCCACAAACCCTGGACCCATTCGCCCCCCACCCCACTCCCAGTGGTCTCACACCAGAGAGTGTGCTGTCACTCAGCCCCATGTGCAGCGGAGCGACCCCCACCACCCAGACCTGTTGGAGCCCCGTGCCCCTCTCCGCGTCGGCGGGCCTGACTCTGTTCGACGTCCACGGAAAGGGAGATCTTCCTGAGGACCCTGCTCTGCTGGGCCTACCGGGAGGCGAGTCCTTGCTCCTGGGGGCACCCTCCCCAGAGCAGGATGTGGACACCGGCTCCCCGTTGAGAGACTCGGAGGAGATGGATGGAGACTCAAAGACCCTCACCCAGCTACAATCAGTCCCAGTGGATGATGAGTTAGGACTGTAACGCAGCTCCCCCCAGGCCACACTAAACTAAATCAACATTGCAACATGTCCACAAGGTACTGAGAGATCTGTGCGGTGATCTGGATAAACGGTCTTGGGATATAATCATGGATCCACCTAGAGAAAGGTTTTCAGCACTACAACACTGTCCTCGTCTGCAGACGTTGAGAGCCTTTCCTATGTCACCTTAACCAGCCAGAGACAAAATGAATGAGCTCATCTGGCCCAGATTCAGCGATGGGAGGAGCAGCTTTAAAACCCGCCTGGTTCTTTTTGTCACTGAACAAAGTTAACTTGTCAGGACGTTCTGCTGCCGTTATGCAGTGGTGTCCTGTTTCAGCCAAGATATTTGTTCTGCATGGGAGTAAGTGCTGTGGGTTTTCCTTGGCGTTTTGTTGATGAGCACACCACGGCCATTTGCCAGGCTGATTCTTTTACAAGTCTCCTAACACAGCCAAATGTAGATGCAGCCAAGCGTTCAGTCCAGTTGATTTAGAACAGGCACTTCTGAATGGCTGCTTGTAGAGTTTGAGTGCTGCTGAGTATTTCACGGTTCAACTTCGGACGCTTGGCTAAGCACTTGGTCAGCGTCAGAACGTTAACATTGAAACAGAGTGTTCCCGCCTGTCACTGCATCGAGCGCTCCTCCTAATTTAAATACAGCATTGAGTGCTCCTCATCATTTGACTATAGCATTGAGACTCCTCCTCCTGATTTAAATACAGCATTGAGCAGTCTTTGTCATTTAAAAACAGCAGTGAGGCTCCTCCTAATCTAAATACAGCATCAAGCTCTGCTCGTCATTTTAAATACAGGTTTGCATAGGAGCCCAGCTTTCTCACATCCAAGGTCTATAGGAGGAATTTCAGTCACATGGGAATTTGTTTTATTACGTTTTGTTCTATGCAATGCATGTTCCTTTGTAAATATGACCTATTTGAAACAAACATGACACTCGTATAGTAGTTGTAAGCCAGTCTGATTGGGACAGGTGGCTTTCAGTTACACACTATGAAACCTAATGCGCATACGCTACAAACTCTCTTCTGATCACATTGTGGGATGATTTCCCGTTGAATGTGTCACATTCGTACACTACAAATAGTATATGGTGTTTCTGAATGCTGAGCGGTGTTGTTCTTTTACATGTATGGGTTTGATGTCCGGTTACTGAGATCTTGGGTCAGTGCTGATTCCTGCCCTATGATTCTTCTAAGTGAAGAATGTGTACCAGTCTTCACAGATTTTTGCACCATTGGCATGAGCAGCTTTAGCCATTATTAGTAGTTTCTAAATATTCATTATTTTTCAACTCCAGAGAAAATGTATATTCTTGGTTATATAGCGTCAGCAAAAGCTACCATGATATAATCTCTATTGAACTCCCTCCTTGTACTGTAAGTTTTGCACATTTTGTACATGTCACATTTACGTCTTCGGCGGTGGCTAGATACCATTTTGAAATCCTGTTACCTTCTCTGTTCCCGATGAGTTTAACTCCCTGTTCTGATGGTACAGAATGGGCCATATCAGCTGGTTAGAATGAGTTTCTGAAAAAGCCTCTGTCTTGATCGTCTCAAATCAGCAACACTGAGTCATGAATCTCTCAGAGCAGATGGCAAGTTTCTTAAAATAGATTGGTATCCAGTGAGAATTGGTACAGTTGTTCCCTCCATGAAAGTACAATGGCCACTGTTCCTCTGTAGACATTGGTACAGAAAGCTAACTTTCCATATAAACAATTTGACTCATTGTGTTTAAATCTGTGTGTTTCCTTATTTTGTGTATTTAAAGCATGTATCAATCATCTTCTAGAAGTATCTTTGGAAAAAAATAAACAGTCCCTGAGGAAAATGGCCAGAGAGTGAAATGTCCGAATGTCATCTCAATATGTAGATGAGAATGAAATCAACACTTACTATCTAAATAGGAAATTAATAACTAGCATTTGTTTACCCAAAGCTATTTTGCAAGTGGGGTTTAATCTCTGTTTGAGAGAACATTTGTTAGTGTTGAGCAGTTCTTTTGTACGATACTGTGCACGGACAGGTTGGTAGCAAGGAAAAGTGTGTGTGTGGTCCAAGGATGTTAGTGTCTCTGCGTGTATAAGTTTGCAAACAATGTCACTCACCATTGTGCACACACAGACACATGTGTAGACACAGACGCACGCATGCACACACACAACCTCCAGCTGAGTTATCCAAAGATGTTTTTTTATTTACTTTATAATAGTAAAGGGATCATCGTTTTGTAAAACATGAGTTTTATCCTCCTTTTGAGGGGGTGTTTTGTACTTAAAGTTATTCTATTTTTTATATACAGTTTTATTGTGATATTGTAATAAACTACATTTTAGAATATACGTGTTCTGGTATATGTTTGTGAATGCTTCTTTCTCTCCAAAATCTGTGAGTTTTTGATTGGGTCATAAGCATCAACTCAGTAGGAGTGTCTACTCTACCCAAATCAGTTGATGAGCCTTTGCAATTTGGTTAGGAAATTACATTGAAATACTCTTTTGTTTGAACAACATAATCTAGCTTTCTATTTGGTTGAATGGGCACACAACGGAGAAAGAATGATTATGCGCATGTGTGAGCAAGACTGTGTTGTTTTTGTAACCCCCATGCTCTCCGGTTACCTGGAAGTTCATCGCTACCAGGGCGGGGACACGGATTGGTTAAGGATAAACGCACAAGTTCACACACATCCATGCAGACCTATTCACCTCCAATATGCTCTACAGACTCCAGCTTCTCCTAACACCCACTGTAGCTTCTGAGTCCTAAATGGTTCCAGAGGTATAGTAGGCCCTACTAATATTTGACCTCAGTTGGCGAACTTGGGGCGTGTCTCTTCTGTGATGTTTTTTTCAGCAGAGCAGGTGGCGTGTGTGTGTGAGGTGCTCCTGCAGACCGGTCATATGGAACGCTTGACTGGATTCCTCCGTACACTTCCATCCTCCTCGTGTCTGGTGGGTCTGGAGAGCGTTCTAAAGGCACAGGCTGCTGTTGCCTTCCATCAGGGGCGCTTCTCGGACCTCTATGCTCTCCTGGAAGGGTTCCCTTTCTCCCCGCGCAGCCACCCCCTGCTGCAGCACCTCTGGCTGAGGGCGCACTACCTGGAAGCTGAGCGTCTGAGAGGGCGCCCCCTGGGGGCTGTTGGGAAGTACCGCGTACGCCGCAAATTTCCCCTACCAAGGACCATTTGGGATGGAGAAGTGACCAGCTATTGCTTCAAGGTACAGAGGCATGAATCTGGTTTGTTTTCCTTTGTTTCTATATCAAACGTGATGTAAATTTAACAAGCTGATTCGGTTGCAAAACATGAAACCGAAGGAAACAATGCATTAGAGATTTAATTGAGTTTCTCCAATATATACTTGCTTTAGTTGTTAATGTTCTGCAACTGTTTGAATTAAAGCCACATAACCCTGCTCCGCGAAAAAACTGGTCGTGATGAAGAACTGTAGCGGTGAAGATTAATGTCAGGAGAAAGGCTCTTATCTAAGCAATACATCTAAAATGAAGTGTCTCTTTACAGGAGAAATCACGCAGTGTGCTACGGGAGTGGTATTACCATAAACCTTACCCTTCGCCTCGTGAGAAACGAGAGCTTGCATCTGCCACCGGTCTCACAGCCACCCAGGTGAGCAACTGGTTCAAGAACCGACGGCAAAGGGACCGGGCAGCACAGAGTACTAATGGGTGAGTACTAATGGGTGAGTACTAATGGGTGAGTACTAATGGGTGAGTTGGAGCACTGCCTCCAATACTTTTCTTTAGAGGTTAAACATTTTTTTATTCTTTGAGTACCTGTCTCTTAAGCTTACATTCTGATACCACTTTTCAAATTTGGCACATGGCATATAGGAAGTGGAATGTGACTTTAAGAATGGTACTACCTAACCTCACCTTGTTCAGATCTGCTATGAACCTCTGCCCCCTTCTGGCAAAAGCAATGAACTGACAATCCCCTCTTCTCTCTCAAGGGAGCTTGAAGTGTGTGGACCAGTGCTAGACTCCAACAGGATGCGAGAAGCCTACCCTTCCTCTGATGACCTTTCCCCTCCAGAAAGTCCCAGTCCACTCTTTTCCTTCCACCAACACCCCTCCCTGCCCCCTCCATTGAGCCATATGGGAGGGGGGGGTGCTCAGTCTTTCTACTAATTGAACCAACCTGTACTGTACGTATAGCCAGTAATACCCTGTTGTTTACATAGGCAAATATGTTGTATGTTACTTAGTAACAAAGATGCATATTGATATTATGGATTCCTGACATCCTTATCAAAAACTAGGTTAAAGGTGCATTCTGGGAATTTGGTTGAAGGTTGTTGCAGAAACAGGTCCTTAGAAATTGTCAATATATGCCATCAAATTACTTGATTTTAAACTTTGATTTTCATGGCTAACTGATGTATGATTCTACTTATATTACTCTGCCAGACCAAAGTTCTAATTCGCTGTATAGTATTATAAGTGTTGAACCAAATAAAGACCATTTTTATTTTTTTTCCATTTAAAAGGAAACAAACATCAGCCCTATCTAATCATCACACTTTTGTAGCATTTGTGAAGAAACTACAAGTACAAATAATATCAAAAAACATGATCAAGGTTCCAAGCAAAGGCTGAGAAGAACTGAAGCCCAATGTTAAAGCAGAACAGATGGCCACACTTAGTATAGTCATTTATGCTTGTATTTTATCATAATCCAGTGTGTACAGTACATGGCTTCACATTTTTTCAATAAAGTTGCCTGATGCAGACAAAACCTGGCCTATTAGGTTCTGACTGCCATTGCTGACTAATGTCTCCCTATTTTTTGATTTGGAGTAGAGCATTGGTTCTCAAACTAGTATGCGTTGCTCCCGTTAGTGGTACGTGGAGGAACCTCTGAAATATAAGGTACAGGTAGTAGTGGTAAAGAGTCGACTCCCAAAGAACCGATTACCCAAATCACTCGACTCCCAGTGTCGACTTTGACTGGAAATCAACTCCTGAAAGAATTAAAAAGGGAAGAGCGAGCTTTGCGAGAAGAAGTCACTGGCAGACAAGAATATAAACACAACAGGCAGAGTGAACCATGCAACCATCAATTACAAGGTTCCGTTATTCTAAATGCAAGATGTAACGTCTTAGCGAGAAATTAAATCTGTGGAGGAGTGCAGGGAGGGGCAGATACTCAACTCTGCACAGCCGGGATGGCTTCTTGCAATTAAACTTCCCCCAAAGTATCATAAAGTATTACATTAGTCAAAGGATTCCCAACTTCGGTTTTCATGTACCTTCAATGCAGTGGCGGCGGCTGGTCTTTCAAAGAGGGGAAGCTAATTTTCGGCCTACATCATAAAAATTGTCCATTTACTTAGACGTGGATTCTGCCCTACGTTCCTTTTCAGGGCTGGCCCAAGCCTTGTGGGGGCCCTAACCAGAATTTGATTTGGGGGCCCCCTCCCACCACGGGAAGTCACCTGTGCACTTGATTGGGGGCCCTTTGGTGGCCAGTGGGCCCCAAGCAGCCGCTTAATTTGCTTATGCCCCAGGCTGGCCCTGTTCATTTTCAAGAAAATGCTCTGTGACCCTGTTGTACAGAGGGTCTTTTCCAGTGACTTGACCAGTGTCCTCTCAATTGCCAGCAGAGCTAGGCTGCTTAAACGGTCTTGGCCCATTGTGTTACAGGTGTAGGGCTTGAGCCACTTTAAACAGGAGAAGCTCTTGTCTAGACCTGCAGATGTAGCTCCAATTGTTGCCACTAACTCCATGTCTTTAAGGAACACCAAGTAATCTCACAGCTTTCCCCTGTTACCCTGCACGTCCTGATTTCAATACAGGACTTGAACTTCAGACATTAGTCTTCCTGAATCAAAGTGATGCAGTTTGCTAGCTGGCTAGTTCACCCCATGAGACTAGCCTAGCCTACTGTATGAAAAGGAGGAATTTGGGTTAAACTGAAACAAGGAAATTGGTGTTTATTTGTATGAAATGTATGATGAAAATTGGCTAGCAATTTCGCCAAGCAAATACCAACAAATAGGTTGCAGCAATTTGTGTTTCGACTACACATGTGAAATCCGCGATGGGATTGAGCTCGAATAGCTTCGGTGACTTTTAATAGTACAAAACTTCTGGCAATCAAAAGGAGACGCAGTCTTTGCAGTCTTTTGATAGACCCTCCAATCATCACGCAGAAGCCGGGAGTCCAGGCCACTCCTCCATTCACCCGCAGAGATGCTGAGTGTCCATGGGCGGGACATAATCGCAGCATTTATCCAAAGACCCTCTAGTTTTGAAGCACTGAAAAAAACTGTTCAAAGCAGCCCTATTGAAGTCCATGGACGCCAGGCATCAACATGGAAATGCGCTGTGACGCTACAGGAATGTATGAGAAGGAAATCGAGTCAGTTGACCTGCTATCTGTAGCTGATTCTGAAAAAACTCATCTTTGAGATAAAGATTCATGTGCCTGGAGCTTCTTGCAATGTGCTCACGATGGAGTTGGAGAGAGGTAGTGAATTAAAACGATCACCACACACAATATATATTTTTATGAAAAAACTGGTCATTTGATTTTTTACAATTAAAAAGAATAAAAACTGGTTTTAGTACGTTAGATGCATTTTATGGGGCAGGTTAATTGATTTTGACTGACTCAATCAAAACATTACACTTGACCCCTTGATTTGGGAAAACCGTACAATATTGGTATTATGCCTTTATTTTGCCCACTGTTTATTTTTCCGGCATATAATGCAGCCAGATATTTTTGATTGAATGCATGAAGATCAATGTGTTTACCAAACGGGAATGTTTTTAATCTTTTTAATTATGGATCTCTGACAATTTTACCCATTAATTATATCAACTTGACCCAGGCATTCAACAAGATACGTATTTTGCCTCCTTACTTTGGAAAAGTGGGCACTACTATGATTGAGCGGTAACATTCTATATTTGCCCATATGGCACTGGGTGAGAGAAGTAGGCAAGTAAGGAATGTAATATTCCGGGACAGAATTCTATGCATTATTGAGTGAGGTGAAGTACGTCATGGTCAGTTGAACTCAGACATGTACATCTCGTTAATCTGAAGGCCAATTTAACATGCGCAAATGTGGAGAAAGAGTTGATTATTTGGTGCATGTGTTTTACACTGTTGAGTGTGCGTGTTTACACTGTTCAGGGAAAAACATTTCACATGCATTTTGCACCCCTGTGTTGCACGAGAGTTGTGTGGAAGACTTTAAATGCCAGTTCTCGTGCTACACCTTACAGCGTTGCTGTGGCTGACAACAGTCAACAATAAACATTAGGAATACATTTGCCTCCTGCGTGAACTGTGAGTAACTGAATAGGGTAGGCCTACACCACTGTAATACCACTGTACACCACTTTAATATCAGTCATAATGGTGGTACTTTGAAAGGTGGTATGCGTTGAGGTGGTATGCAGTGCACAAGGTTTGAGAACCACTGCAGAAGAGTGTACGCTGTATGCATGTTTACCGTCTCAAAACCAGCATTCCAGACATCTCCACAGCTAAAACATCACTGAAACTCCTTTGGAAAAGCTAAGATGACAGGACAGAAAGTAACGATAAAACCATAGGCCTTGACAGCTTTGATGATGTCATTCCTTGTTCTGTTTCTTTTTGTTGTAGGCCAAAGATGTGCATGAAATTCAAAGTCTAAAATTCAAACTTCACAAAAATATTATGAAATTTGATCATGAACAGCTAACAAACATTTTAGGCCGGCATCATCTTACAACAGCTCATTTGGACACGTCAATTTACAATAATTCATCCGTCAGCACTGTCCAGCATTATCGTAAAACCAGCTGCCCTCATCGAGCAGGTTACATTCATGGTAGTTCTGCATTCATACTCTTTATGAGCCTGTCGTCCCTGCATACTAAACCTGTCAGATGGGTTTTGTGGCAAGAGGAACGGCCGCCCTTGTGTATTTTGTTACGTCCATGCAATGGTCCAGTAATTTGGTTTCAAGTTTTGTTAAAAGCCCAGGTACTCTGCCAGGAACACCACCAGAACCTTGGTGAGGTTCTCCACGGTGGGCCGGTGCATGTTCTCCTCAGTGTCGTCCAGTGTGTGCCAGAACGTGGGGAATGGGGTGGCGATGACATGTAGCACAGGAACACCTGTGTTCGCACAAAATAAGAAAAATAAACACAGCATCCAAATGGTTTGATTAAAGGACAATGTAACGACTGAGCCAAGGTGGTTGGCATTATGGTGACTGCCTGGTCTCTCACCTTTATGAAGGAAGGGCATGTGGTCGTCCTGAACGGGGCCCAGGTACATGTCCTTTCTGAAGTAGCTCTGCTCTGCGGGGTGAGACGTCAGGAGCGCCTGTTTGTGAAGCCTCCTCTCTGAGAAATGGACGGAGAACAGGTGGGTTGTGACAAACAACTGTTCAGCAAAGACGGCATCATACGGACTAGCTTTGTCACAAGGTTCCTTTTCTGACCAAAATGGCAACTGAATGTTCAAATCAAGTAACTAAACCCCATTGGCGTGCGTACGTTACCTGCAGCAATGAGGCGGTCAAACCAGCGGGCGGTGTCATCAAAGTGATTTACGATCAGAGGGTCTGGACCACCAAGTAGATCCAGGAGAACAAAGAGGTCCTGCAATGAAGGGAGATGTGAGAGGACAGCAGGGTAATTGATTCAGGTCCCTCCCCTCTCACCACCTCGCTTATGGTTCTTAAGCAGAGGTGGACAAAGCACTGAGTAAATGTACTTTTCTGAGTAACTCTGAGTTCCCAAGTTTTGGGAAGTCCCTACTTAAGACCAAATTGATCAGGTAAAGGGAGTTCATATCTTACCAGTGACCATGATTAATATTTCCTTTACTCTTTCTAATTGTTTTATATGTTACTGTTAAGATATGAACTCCCTTTACCTTATCAATTTGGTCTTAAGTAGGGACTTCCCAAAACATGTGAACTCAGAGTAACTTAGAAAAGTACTTTTACTCAAGTAAATATCCACCTCTGGTCTTAAGGACGCGTAGTAGATGCAGAAAGTGTAGAAATAAGATCATCCTGATGAAAAACACATTAAGTTGAACTATCCTTGTTGGGTTATTTCCTGGAATATCCCCTCACAGATACCATAAAACCCTAACTCTTGCTCACCACAGCCTGCAGTAGGTTGGTGTTAGTGGATCCTAGCGGGTGAGGCGTGTGCTCCATGCGTTCAGCCAGGTGTCGGGATCCGTACAGAGAGTCTGTGTCGGTCCACTCTTCAAACGATTCCTCTCCATCAAAAAACACCAGCTGGAGAGTCACTGCAGAAGCCTACAGAGGAGAACCATCTGCTCAGTCTCAGCTGGTTAGCCAAGTAAACAACAATGTACTGTAATTTCCCCCCCAAAAAATTACAATACAATACAAATAAATAAGTCACTCTTGCAGTTGCCTTCTCTCATTAAGGGAAACAGTGATGTTGCATTGTTTATACACCACAGGGTGAGCATCCGGTTTGGAAAATTGACGCAAATGAGGAAGTGCCTTAAATCTGCATTCTATCTGAATTCCAGCTGGGGGCGAACGTCTGGTTGCAAAAGAGCTCGGTTTCTGTAATAGTCTATGAGAATGAGAGACACGTCTCACTTGATTTATTACCTCAGTAAACATTTTCATAATGAGTATATGGTCTCAATCGTTAGATTTAAGCCTTCTGTAATGGGTAATTATGTTAATTTTTTAATTATGGTCTTGTTGATTTTAAAATCTAAGATAAAGCAAAGGGGTGTTTAGGACGTGGCTATTGCATTCGGTTGTACGGCAAGACACTGAAAGGAGTTGGCAGTTCAGTTTTTCCGGTAAGTAGCATTACATTTTGTTTTACATTTTGTTTTATTTTGTTAGCATCCCAATTAACATCAGTTAGCAAGCTAGATTACTCCTCCCTCTTGTCTAAAATTGTCACAGCCGCTACCAAGATGTCTGCACCCGTAATGGCAAATTCGATGACCCAATTCAGATTTTCCCAAACCAATGGGTGATGTCACACATGCTACATCCAGTGATATATACAATCTATGGTATACACTAATCAGTCATAACATTATGACCACCTACCTAATATTGTGTACGTCCCCCTTTTGCCGCCAAGACAACTGTCCTATACCCAACAAAATGTGATGCACTTGCCCGAACACCCCACAAGAGCTGCAGTTTTGGAGATGCTCTGACCCAGTTGCCTAGCCATCACAATTTGGCCCTGGTCAAAGTTGTTCAAATCCATGCTTGCTCATTTTTCCTGTTTCTTCATTTTGTCCTCAAAATTTGATGTGCTAGAAGCAGCAAAAATGATCTGCAGTGATGTTGCAGTGTGTATATTTCTGACTACAATAGGTCAGTCTCTGGTGGCATAATGAAACAGAGCCATCTGCTGCCAACAACAGGGAGGCGCTTTACAAGGGAACAGTCAGCACGTTTTACTGTATACTGTCAGCACGTTTTACTGTATACTGCGGAGAGAAAGAGAAAAGACAGAGATAAGCAGGATTGAGTGCGAGTAAGAAAGGATTGAGAGAAACAGTTGCTCAGCACCTCACTTCTAAGCTTGCGTGTTTTCTCACCAGTCTCCATTGCTCTATTCCATTGCAGTGGTTCTCCTGTGTCACAGTAAACTGCCTGTTGAATTCAACATGATGGGATTCTTTAATTTCCCTCATGTCAGCAACCCCTCGCAGGTTGAAGATTGATCACATGCTTATTCCAGGTACTTCAGGTTCTTATCACACTGCTCCTTAAACACGGAAGCCTTAAGTCACTAGTATACAACCATGATCGAATTCACAGGCGCTGGACCCTAAATACAAGGAAGTCACTCAAGAGCAATGTGTCGAGGCTGTAGCGCCATGACCAGGATTCAAACACTGGTCACCATGACGCAGTTGTGCTGCTAGACAGTGACTTAGACCACTGCACCATGCGAAAACCCAGGACCATAACCATTCTACGCAACACATCCAAGAAAATCTCCACAGGGCCATTACACATTAGCACTATAGGTTCTAACCGATATGGTCATTGTATTGTCTGTTCGGTTTCAGACTATTTGGTATGGGTCTTATTTGATTTAAATAAGATATCCCCTGCAAAAAAAACATGTTGAAAGTTGTACTAGGAAATGAATAAATGAACATCACAGGACAGAGTACCTGCTGATTTAGTGCTTTTAGCTGCTCGTCCAGGGCAGTAGCCAGCTCCAGGATCATGGCACACGGGACTGCTGAGTCACTGGCCCCCAGGAACACCCTCTCTGGGAAGCGAGGATCTGGAGGCAGTGCCTTGGAATCATAATGGCAGGCCAGTAGCAACCGGCGAGGGGCCCCGGGGTCAAGGGTCGCAATGATGTTGGAGAAGGTAACCTGACCTCGTGGTGTTGCAGACAGAAATGAGTCAAGTTCTACGGTCCAACCAGCAGACAGGGAAGATAGGGTGGAGACGATGTGCTGAGGGAAAAAACTGGTTGTGAAGTTGAGGTATAATGGATTGCATTATTAGTCAAATCTGTTAGATAATGTTTACTGTTGTTACAATGGATTTCATTATGCCTTGCATTTTCATTTTCAAGTCTTATAAATTTGGAGAAAATTAAAACATTGTACGTACTTGTTATTGCCAGTATTTAATACATAAATATTCTCTCGTGTATGCAATCCTACATTTGTTTACTCGTGAACATTTGTGGCCGGAATGTTGCAGCGTTATAAGGTGTGTTCTGCTTCAGCATTGGTATAAATCTGTCTTTCAGAAAAAGATGTACAGAAATGTGTGCCTGCAGTTATGAGCTAGCTGCTGTTTGACCTACAGACGGGAGAACAATTAAAGAACAAACCTGAATAAATTACTGGAAGAACATAACACACAGGTGCTATGGGGGGCATGTCAGGCATGGTTCGGGTCCACTAGCCCGCTTAGAGGAAAGGGGCACTGTAAACCATTACAAAGCGTGATCACCTTTATCCCATGGTGAAACAGTTATATCCTGATGGGAGGGGTCTCTTCCAGGATGACAATGCCACCATCTACAGGGCCCGAGGGGTCACTGAATGGATTAATGAGTATGAAAGGTATGTGAATCATATGCTACGGCCTTCACAGTCACCAGATCTGACCTATTGGAACACCTATGGAAGATTCTAGACCACCATTAAAACACCAAATGAGGGAATATGTTTTTGAAGAATGGTGTTCCATCCCTCGCCTTCACTAAGATACTTTATGTTGGGTTTTCTTTTAATTTGGCTCCATATGTAGAGCACCGATTCTCTGATGGTCACAAACTAATATTAGGCTTATTCATCTTATACTGCTGCTGTTAACCAACTTTACCAGGGACATATGTCCAGGGACTAAGTAATATATTATCCTGTATACAATATACTATGTCTTCAGAACTTATTCATTGCCCTTCACTACCTTCCCATTTTGTTTAAAACGACATACATTTACATACAAGTTGAATCCTGGCATTTCTCTACCGAACTGGCTCACGCCACTCACCTGACGAACCATCTGGCTTCCTGGAGTTCCAGGGACTCTCTCTATGAGGATTGGCCTCAGGTGAGTCTCCCACAGACGTGTCCCGTCCACCTGCGATGCAAGACGTCTTACCTGGGATGAAGAATACTTACTGGCCTTGTGAGATAACTGTAAGAGACAGACAGAATCTACCTGAACCTATTACTGTGGTAACATACCATTGTGATTGCTGAGAGAGAATAGTCACGCCTACAAAAAAGTGCAAAGTAAAACAATTGATTATGTTTATTTCCTTACCCTGTCTTTTGCCAAATCTACGACGGGGTTTCTGTTGATGTTGTTATCGGTTGTTTCGTTGGACAAGTACAAACCCAACACGATAGAAAGAGCCAGCAGAGCCAAGAGGCAGAAGACCAGTATACGGGCACGGGGAATCCGAACCGAGTCGCATCCGGGGACAGCACCGTTATTCGCCTGCAAAGGCTTATACCGTCGACTAGTTCTCGACATAACAATGCGGTTTAAAAACTTGGCAACGCAAGAAGCAGTCTAGACAGTTCCTCTGTAGCTAAAACCGATGGCAGCTGCTCGTTTCCCAGCTGACCCGACACAGCTACGTGTCAGTGAGCGGACTGAACTTGTAGTGAACCTGCACCAATTACAGGCTCTGGTGAGCGTCTCGTGTTGAATTTGAAGTTCTAGGAGCATTGCACGAAACAGTTGTTATTATCAAGCTACATTTGCATACGACAATTGCGAAATAATAATATCGGCAACGCTAACTTCCTGGGTATTTAAATATACATATTACAATAAAATGTCACGGTCACATTAACTTCTTATTGCCAATCCCGTTTTCCAAATAGTCATTTTTATAATGTATATCTCAGTTCTGTCATCGATTCCAATTCTTTAGGTTTGCTTCGTTGAACAACGTTGTAGATCTCTAAATAGGTATATCTTGATCTCAAATACTTTTTTCTCAAATATATTGATGCATTGCGAATTGTGGTAACATATATTATCTCTTACTATTTAACTTATATTTAATCCAGTGGTACGGTAACCATGACGGTAACACGAATGGCCGTTTCGTTAGTTTCTATGATTTCCGGGCTTCGTGAGGGAAGGGCATATTTTAAAGACACAGTAACCGACAGACGCGCTCATTATCTCAATTGCTGTTACAATGTTACATGAAATTAATTATTTGTCGAATTTGAGCCTTATCAATGGAACTACTTTCCCTTCACAGTTTCAAACGCTTTAATAGTGTTCCTTCATAGTTAAAAAAAAAAAAAAAAACATGTACAGGTCCTTCTCAAGAAATTAGCATATTGTGATAAAGTTCATTATTTTCCATAATGTAATGATAAAAATTAAACTTTCATATATTTTAGATTCATTGCACACCAACTGAAATATTTCAGGTCATTTATTGTTTTAATACTGATGATTTTGGCATACAGCTCATGAAAACCCAAAATTACTATCTCAAAGAATTAGCA